>KQ986749.1:3485-27010 GCA_001598015.1 Dorcoceras hygrometricum
CCTGGGGCACCACCAGCTGGGTTGAACCCACGACCAGCTGTAGAACCTGGGTTTCCTGAAACAAAGCAACAAAGGAACAACCAAGCCCCGGAGGGACATGGGGTTAAACCCCAGTACGGAGAGCAACTATAAAACAGCAATATACAGCAAGGAATAAATTGCAGATGCTATGCATGAGACACCAAAGAACAAAGGAAAGCTCTACCCACTAGGGAGCTAAGGAACTCAAACATAGCTCCGAGAAACGTTGACAATATACAGTGGCCACGGGGTGAGTTCACAGTGTGGTAGTGAGCCACTCGCCATGAAACTACACCCAATTACCAGGTGCATCAAACAACTCGACCTGCTGTTGCCTCGCCCATGAACTGTGGTAGTTAACCACTCGGCGCATGGTGGCTACGATCCCAGCAGGGAGATGAGAGTGCGGTATTACCGCTCGCCCTCCCAACCTGGTAGGAAACAAACAAGAACAACGAAACTATGGCAATAAAGCTGGAATGAGATGCAATTGCATGTATGCACATACTGGAAATGACAAGCATATTAACATATGCGAAAACAGTAACAACATCAGCAAGTACATAACACATAAACCAGCAAGTCCATCTCACAATTCCTCCAAACCGTAGCCTCGCCGTAATATAAGCTCAAATCCGTACCTTATACTGAGCACAATTACACTGAAAGGAAGTCCCGAAGACTCTGGTAAAAGCCTGCTAAACAACAAGAATAAAACTTAGGGATCTAACAGAAGATCACGGCTGGGAGCTACGCTCAACCAACACCGTTTCCTACTACCACAACTCCGCAAGAAGCTTAAAACAAAGCTAGAAACCAGATCTCAACACGAGAAATGAAGTTCTACCTGCTACTACAAAATTCACGAACTGGCAGCAACTTCTCGTTCCTCAACTAGCCAATTACAGCTTCTAAAACTGGTACGAAAAGGAAGAGCTTCACGAGAGGAGTCCAACACTACCTCAATTGTCCAAAACAACGGCCGGAAACGACGGAAATCTACCGGAGAAGCTCACGGTGAACAGTAACGAGGGTTAAGAAAACAGAGACGAAAGGCTGGAAAATATTTCTAAGTATGGAAACTGGTAATCCACAACGAAGACCAAGTCTTTAAATATAAAATCTCGCCTCTGCTGAAATCTTCAAAACAACCCACCGACAAAATCAGCAGATACAACGAAATCTCGAACGAACCTGCTGCCTCCAGCAGCAACGATAGCGAACGCCTTATAAACACAACCCAAAACGACGTCGCAGCGACTAACCCAAACGACGTCGCATGGCGCAAGTCAGCAGAGCTACCATCTGCTGGTCTCTCAAACCATCTGCTGATTTATCAACGAAAAGCAAAGATTCTTGCTGCTGGTCGCACACGAAATTCCAAAACGCAGCGTTCCAACTAAATGAAACGGCGTCGCAACAACTAATCCAAACGACGTCGCTTAGGATTCGTGATTCCAAATACTAACTGCTGGTCATCCAGCAGCAACGCATAAAACCAGCTGCTGATCAACCAGCAGGAACACACCCACGCGATCTACCAGCTGGTACCAAACGAAAATCATCAAGACGACGTCGTGCCAACTAACCTAAACGCAGTCGTTTTGTCCTCAACGCAAATTTGCTAACGCACCTGCTGATCTCAATACACGCGACGACAGCGTTTCAGGAATCTCGCGCTAAAACGCTCTTCTGCTGGATTCATCACCGACCAGCAGATACCTCTAATATGCGAAAAACTACAAAATCTCCAGAATTGCTCAACACACGAAATGCAACTCAACACTCAGAAAAGAGATCTAAAACCTCAATAAACATATCGATTCATTCCAACGATACAATCGAAATTACAAATCCAGGTCTCACAAGGAGCAACCAAAGAAGTGCTATTTCCATTTGAGAAATAGTCGGAGCCATGCGCCTAGTCTCCAGACATGTATATTCTAAACATCCTATGAATATTTGAATTATTATATATGTGTATTGACCGTTTCCGGGCTCCTAAATTTTTAATTCTTCCGTTGCGCCTCGGGAGCGGGATCCGGATCCGCCGCTGCGCCGACACGCAGACCTTTGGAATTTGAGGTTGGCGATCGAGTATTTCTTAAAGTTTCTCCTTTTAAGAGCGTGATGAGATTTAGACTTAAGGGTAAATTAGCTCATAGATTCGTTGGTCCCTTTGAGATTGTTGAGAGGATTGGATCCTTGGAGTACAGCTTGAGACTGCCTGCTGAGTTAACAGCGATACATGATGTGTTTCATGTGTCAATGTTGAGGAAATATGAGCCATATCCGTCCCATGTGCTGAGGAATGATGAAGTCGAGCTGGATTCTACCCTGAGCTATGTTGAATATCCAGTGCAGATTCTGGATAGGAAGGAGAAGCAGTTAAGAAGTAAGATCATTCTATTGGTGATGGTTCAATGGAGCAAGCATGGTAGAGAGGAAGCTACCTGGGAAGTTGAGGAAAAGATGAGACAGGAGTGGCCTCATCTGTTTGAGCGTTGACAGTAGAATTCCAGGTAAACCTTCTGACTTTTTTATTAGTGCTTTGAGTTGAATTGTGGTTTGTTTAGCATTGAGATATGCTAGGCAGGTTGTCTGTTTGAGTTTTTGTGAATTTCTAGTGTTTTCTGTGTTTTTTATCTGTTGCTATAAGTTGATTTCGAGGACGAAATCCATTTCTAGTGGGGGAGAGTGTGAGGACGAGAAATGTGTTAAATTGGTGGTTAATTAGCTAATCAGATCTGGGCGAGGATTAGCCAAGGAGACGTTAACCATCGGGTCTTCAGCTTTGAAGGAATTGGTTTTTCTGTTGGTAATTTTTGGATTTTCATATTTGAGTAAGATCTGGGTGTCCATATTTGTTTCTCGCGTGTATGAGTGAGTTGTTGTGAGCGAGAAGGGAAACAATGCCGTTTTGGATTACTCGGGTATACGCGGGTTGAGTATAAATGATGTGAAGTCGTTTGGCACATATCAGTTTTGGTGTTAGATGAGTATGATTGATACGATGTCGTTTTGAGTGGTAGTCAGATCTGATGTAGCAAGAGGAAATAGATTTGGTTAGCGAAGAGAAGTCAAGTGTTGGTCAACGGTACTGTGTGGACCGGTCCGGTTCGAGAGTTGGTGTAGACCAGTGCGGTTTAAGTGATTTCATATTTGACCAAATATGTATGAGCAAGCGGGTCTTTGACGTGAGATCTGTTGTTTTGAGCGGTGCCCCTATGCTATGTCGTTTTGCAATAACGCGACGTCGTTTGATGGTTGTGCACTAGTATAGCGTAGGGAGTTCAGATCTGATTTAGCGCTAAGATCTGATGTAGCGCTGAGATTTGAATGCTGGATTCAGCTTTGACTTAAGTAGTTGACTTTAACTGTAGCTTTGACTGAGAGATTTAAATATAAGTGTCGAGCAACACTTAGTCGATATTGAACACGATGTTTCTTATCTTCTTCTCGAGAGTTTCTCGAAACCCTTCCTGTTCATTCAAACCTTTCTCCGTCGATTGACGTTGATTTACGCCGACATTTGGAACAAGATTGGTAGCGCTGAGCTCGTCTTTCTTAGGGCTTTCGACTGATGCCAGTTTGGAGCTTTAGATCGACGAGTGAGGGAGCGCGAAGTAATTGCAGAGTTCGATATCTTCACGAATTCTGGGATGCAGTTTGTCTGTTCTTTAGCAGCTTTGAGTAAGTGATTCTTACCGATTTAAGCTTTGATTTAGAGTTGGGAAGTGCTCTGTAGAGTTGAGGTAGCTGTTTTAGGCTACGCGGCTTTACGTTGTAAGCTGTATGAGCTTAGATTTAAGTTGATTTGTGAGGTGTCTTGACAGATTTGAGCTTTCGAGCAGTCCCTGTTGTGTTTCGCCGTGAGCTGATGAGGCAGAGGGATTCAGCGGGCTGTTGGTGCTGAGCTCTTGTACTTGTAAGATCTGTCGAGGTAGAAGCTGATATTTGAGGTACGGGAATGCTGTGAACGAGTGATTATGTGAACAGATTTCATTTGGCTGTTATGTGAATTATCTGTTCTGTGTTACGTATGAATTATGTATGTTGTGATCTGATATTGACTGGCATTCACGCATACATATTGATGATCGATGACCCGAGTCGAGCTAGCGTTGTGATCGGTCGGCTGAGTTGTCGCGCCTAAAAGGTCCAATGCTATCATCGAGGTGGTGGCCGGCTGAGTCGTCGCGCCTGAAGACCACTGAGTTGTGATGGTCGACGGACCTGAATATCACGGATCAATGATTTCCACCGGCTGATTAGTTGTGCGTGGTGTTTGAGGCTCAATTGAGATTTGATTGCCAGCTGAGTTGTTGGCCTTGATGACCTCATGCATCTCATAACTTGAAATATTGCATGTTTATGAATTGCTGTTTTATGAGTGCTCTTCGTACTGAGGTTTGACCTCGTTTATTTTCCTTGTTTTTGGGTTGTTTTGGTCGGTGTTGGTCTTTGTAGGTTCTTCAGGTAACCCAGCTGGTCAGAGTGGAGAGTCAGCTGGTAGATCCCGGTTTTGAGTCCCAGTTATATGTATTGATATATTGAGCTAGCGGATGTCCTGTGCCTTTAATATTTGAGGGGATCTGTATTTATTGCTTTTGCATGTTGTTGGATTTATGAGTTCAAGTCCTTATTTTGATTATGAACTTATTTTGAATGATAACTTGGATCAGGCCCAAAACGAAAATTGTTATCCCATATTTTGAATTCTTCCGTGTAATTGTGATTAATTGAGTAATTAATTTGTATTTAGCGCACCGGGCCTGACAAGAGCAGTTAAGACGATCAGTTTAGCTGAAGAGAGCGTGATCTGATCTACTGCTATGTTCTGCATCTCTGTGCGTGGCGCAGACTGTTTGTGCAGATAGTTTTAGGTGAGAGCTGATCGTTGTTCCTCCTGAGATGGAGTAGTGCACGAGAGCTGTTAGCGCACGATAGCTGATCTGGGTTTGTGAGCGCGATCTGAGGTGATGTACGAGACCTGAGTGTGGTTCGAGCGCTGGTGTACGCGTGAACTGAACCGCGTGCAAAAGTTGAACAGATGGGAACAGTTTTGAATGCGCAAGTTGCGCTGCTTTGCCTGGGCTGAATACAGTGAGGAGGTCTGAGCTAATCTAATACCACTGTAGCCGTAATCTGCTGAGAGCGTGGTCTGTAGAGCGTGAGCTGTTGGATGCGAGCTAGGTGTATGTGCGTGCTGATCTGTACGCAAGGCTGTACACAGTGAAGAGGCCTGAGCTGAGCTGAAATCACTGTAGTCGTGATCTGTTGAGTAGTGAGTATAAATACCCTCTCGTTGACCAACACTTAATCAATTTAGACTACACTTCTCCATATCTTATTTTGGAAGCTCTAGACAGATATTTTCCAAACCCTTATGAGTACTCATCCGACCATATATTTCCAGATCGCTGTAGTTTGTCCAATCTCTTTTGAGAGAGGGTACCTCGGTTGGAAACAACTTTTCAAGGGCAACATTTCAGTACCAGTTTTGAGTCGAGAGGAGGCCGGACTGAGGAAATCGCTAAGGAGTTACGTGAGCCGTGCGTCGCGATTTCCGGCTGAGTTGAGCTTTGTTTTAGGTAACCGAAGTTGTTACAGTTGTTTTCGAGCTTTAGTTTTTCTTACCTTGATTTAGGTTGAACTTTGAGGTTGAGATCAGGCTGGTCGATTGTAAAGAATGCGAATATAAGTTACCGGAGGCGTCGGAATGAATCAGGAGACGAATTTCCTACTAGCTTGCTCCTTGGAGTCTCACGTTCACACATAGGTCAATGAGGTAAATAATTTGATGGAGGCGTGCATGAAGTGTCTTCCAAGGGTTAGGGTAGCTAAATAGGCTTTTAGGTGCTAATTAGGCCCACAAATTAATAGTTTAATTGCCCAATTACAAGCCCAACTTAAATATTAATCATTATTCACTAAATAACTTCATTTTGACTAAAAAATTGGAAATTTTGTATAAAAAACATACCCACTCAATTGCAAGGAAAATCGGTTAAACGGACATAACGATCAAAAAATTGGATTTTTGTCTATCCACTATCCAAAACTTTAAATTCATCAATAAAGAATATTTTGGTTTGCTAAAATCTTTAAAATAAATGTTGGAACAACTTAAAGTCACCTCTATTGTCTCTGATCATCCCTCCATGGCCCGTCATCGGATATTCACCTGAAACTATCAAACTCAAGAAACACATTTAAATTTTAGAATAAATCGCCATTAATATTTTAAAACCTCAATTATAATTTAAATCATTTAAAACTTTTATCTTATGCATGTGATTGGCGTGATTAGGTATCGGACACTACAATTCGTCCCCCCTAATTGAATTTCGTCCTCGAAATTAGGACATAGCAAACAACTCCGGGTAGCGACTCCTCATGTCTAACTCAGTCTCTCAAGTAGCTTCCTACTCCGAGTGATATTGCCACTTGACCTTGATCATTATGATCACTTTATTGCGCAACTTCCTTTCCTGACTACCTAGAATGAGGTCAGGCCTCTCTTCGTAGGACAATTTTAGCGTAAGCTGCAAGAGCTCAAGGCTCAGCACATGTGATGGGTTTGAAATGTACTTCCTCAGCATAGACTCGTGGAACACGTTATGCACTCATGTGAGGTTAGGTGGTAATGTCACCCGATATGCTAAAAGTCCCACTCTATCCAGAATCTCAAATGTACCGAGGTACCTCAGAATCAGCTTACCCTTCTTCTCGAATCTCATAACGCCCTTCATCGGTGCTGAAACGAACCTCTCTCTAAAAATATTTTTTTTTAAAACATATGCGGAATACATAAACTGGAAGTGTGACTCGTTCCCTTTTTAAACATTTTCTAAACCAGTTTCTCAACACGACTTAAATTAAAAAAAACAATTATTTTTAAAGCATAAAACTTTCCATACTTCTTAAAACCAACTGAATAAAAGCACTGAAAATGAACATGTTTAAAGCCAACATCTGAAAAACGTATCATAATAAAAGTGAAGCATAAGTGCGGTCATGGGGTACTGCTACGGCAGGCGCTCAGAGGTCCTCACCGCCAGTCGGGATGTACTAATCAGCAGGGTCATCACCTGCACCATTTATACCTAGTGAACCTAGAGGCTCAGCATGCTCTATCTTGTATCATAACAAAGTACATACTAATAAGGTCGCAACATACTAGTAATAAAATAACGTTAAAACATGAATGCATGCATGGTCTTAAAAAATTGCTTCGTACATTTCATATCATACATAACATATAACATACATAAGGCATGACATAGCATAACATGAATAACGTATGAGTCGTACTTCAAAGTGTGGACCATATTCGATTGATCAATTTATAAACCAATGTACGCGGCGGTGTGGTTCACCAGAACTTACCTCGGGATCCCTATAATGTCACACATCTATGCTGCCACTTCACCATGCCGTGAACACATGGATCCATAAGCTCGTAATACATGGAAACAAAAGTTCAACAGGCCCGGTATCCCGTATCCCCTCATCATAAATTGCCACAAATCATTCAATCCCTCGGTTTTTGTCTTTTAAAAGAAAATGCCTTTAACATTACATAAACATTCATGATGCATGCATTTCGTAAAATTATGCAAGTTTAAAATCTTAGCCCGTTAATGTATATTTAATCATTTCCTTTAAACATTTCGTACATAGCATACTACATATATGATTAACTATACATTCACGGGCTTCTATATTTTCTAATTCGGTCAAAGACTGGTTCAGGAACATGTCCCACTACTTCTAGTCTTAACTTAAAATTTAACTTAGCCCAAGACTTATAAGAATTCCCTTAGAATTTCTAACACATTCTAATTTTTGACTGATTTCAACTAAATTTTGACTTTAAAAATCAAAGGACTAATTTTGGATAATTACAAAATAAATTTTGACTTAAAAAAAAGGCTAATTTTAACTAATTTTAAAATCAATTTTGACTTAAAATCAATTTAATCAATTTTGACTTTTAAAAATGGAAACGAAATCAATTTTGACCCAAAAATGACTAATTTTGACCAAATGATCAATTTTGACCCGATTAAGATCTCATGGTCACTTTTGACTTTATTAAAAATCTAAATACTCTAATTTTGACTTAAAGCTTAAAATAAACATCAACTCTAATTAAATTAAAAGTTTGACTCAATTTAAAACATTTGGTCATTTTCTTTAAAATTGGACCTTTGACTTAAAATAAAAAATAACAGGTCCATAATTAAAATAACTCGGGCCAACTTTAAAACATTTTGAATCGAGACTCGACAAACCGATCCGGTCCAACCGAACCAGCCAAACCTGTCCAATTGAACCGAACCAATTCACCAAAAACCCTACACACACTAACACATGCACATCAACATGCGACGCAACCAGCCGCCGCAAACCATCGTCGACCTCCCTGCTCCAGCCACCCTGGCTGGAGCCCCGCAGGCTAGACCACCCCCAGGTCTAGTCGGTCCTAACTTGACCAGCCTTGGCCCAAACCATGCGTCGCATGGCTCGAACGAAGCGTGAGAAGACGCTGCTGCGTGCTGCACGGTGGTGCGACTTCTCACGCCTTCTTGGCTCAACGATCCATCTAGCCACCTTCCTACCTTGACTTGGACCACCATGGATCCCCTAGGAACTCTTAGAACCGAGCCACAGCCCATAGGAACAGCCCCTTAGCTGAATAAATTAATGAAACAATTAAGAACTTGGTGAAACATCATGAGATATGCATGGATCTTGAACCATAAAGTGAAGATCATGTCAAGCCACATACAATTCATGAAATAAATCATTAAAAACAGATTAAAATGCTTTAACGATGAGAAAACAAAGGGATATAACATGCCTGGCTTGTAGGGAGTAGAGATCTGCTAGTTACCGACGTGTAGGGCGCGAGAACAGGACCGGACCGTCTTGGAACCACCAATATCTTGTAAATTTCAAAGGTTTTGAGGAGAAGAGGAGGGGACGACTGTTTGATGGGAGGCTAGGTTTTGATTGAATTTTGGTGTTATGAAAAATGAGGGTGATAAGTTTGACCCCCAAGGCTTAAGTAAGAAAAGAAAAGGGATTTTTACATGCTTACCCCTCACTTAAGTTTCCAAGTTAATTAAAACTCTAAACCAAGATTTTAAGACTTCTAATTTTTGAAATAAAGGCCCTCTCAAATTTTAAAACACCTTGAAAACCAATAAAACATCCCGTATAGGCGAAAAACTGGTTCCCCTCCAAAATAATCATAAAAACCCCATTTTTCAGAAATTTTTGCTTAAAAATAACAAATTTCATTCTTAAATTCTAAGAACTTTAAAATCTCAAATTAGTTCCATTTCGGTCGTCCCTAGTATCGTCCACGCGTCGGTAACTCAAACAGGCTGAAAAACAAGACATGCATACCATGCAACATAAAATCATAATTAAATCACATAAAATGGAATGTAATAATCTAAAATTATTTTTATCATAGTTATGTACTCATTTCTACGTAGTCAGGAATTTTCAGACGTTGCAACTCTCCCTGCCACCTGACCTTGACCATCGGAATACTCCGCGCTCTCAGCCTGCGCTCCTCCCGAGCTAGAATCTGCACTGGTCGCTCCTCAAAATATAGATCTGGCGCCAACTGGAGCGGCTCAAAATCCAACACGTGTGACAGATTCAGATCATACTTTCACAGCATCGAGATATGGAAGACATTATGAACCGCTGACAAGCTAGGTGATAACACTACTCGATACTGTCAGGCCTCATGCTCAACACAGAGTTAAACCACGCAAACACTAGCGTAATCAACTAAAAAGTGGTTAAAATTTTTGCTTTTGGCCTGACGGTTTAAAACAATATAATTTAAAATACGGCAATACTTAAATTATATCCCAGTTTACCACAACAAGACAAAGGGCTACAAGCCACAATAAAACAGTACAACATAAAACATGCATCAAGTACCTGACAACAACCACAACTGAATACGACAGAGCACGGGGCATCCCCCGGCTAACAGTACTGATACATATATATACTATACTAACTGGGACACTCTAATCACCTCCTGGGGCACCTCCAGCTGGATTAAAACCACGACCAGCTATAAAACCTGGAGTCCCTGAAAACAAACACAGACAACAAAACAAACCAAGCCCCAGAGGAACATTGGGGTCAAACCCCAGTATTTAGAGCAACTGAAACAGCTAAAGAAACAGCATAAGATAAAATGCAGATGCTATGCATGAGACACAGAACAACAGCTGAAGGCTTCAACCGAATAAGGGAGCCAAGGAACTCAAGCACGGCTCAACAGAATCTGCAACGAAAGGTGGCCACAGTGTGTGTACAAGCATACGGGAATTACCCGCTCATCTTTACACAACACCCGAATACCAGATGCATCAAACAACTCAACCTGCCGTTGCCCTGTTGGTGACATTGGCGGATCCGGATCCCGTTTTCCGGGGCGCAGCGGAAGTTTAAAAATTTTTCACCGGGAATCGTTCAATACATCAAAACAATACAATAAACCATACATAGGATGTTTATCGATTGTTACCTCGCTGGCGTCTAGGCGCCTGGCTCCGACCAGTTTCACAGGGAAACCGGCACTTCAAAAGGTAGGCGGCGGTAGATCGTCTAATCAGGTCCACGACCGGAAGCACAAATCCTTCGTCAGCCTGCACTAGAAGGACTGACGAATTCGACACGAACAGAATCTCCTCAGCACGACGATCGGAGCAAGTCCGATAGCAAGGGGCGGTGGCGCGTCGCCGGCGACGGGCGGCGCGTGAGGCGGCGGCCGAGGGAGAATTGGAGGAGGGGGCGGCGGCTATTGAGAGCTAGGGTTGTGTGTTGTCTTGTCTTGTGATGTGTAGCCCTAGGTCTAGCATAAGTAGACCAATGATGGGCTTTCACTAGCCCAATGGGCCTGGGGCGGGCCCAGGTCCATATGAACATTCGTTTCAACCGTACCACCGTGGCTTCATCACAATTCCGATCGACGATCAGATCAGACCGATCGACTCATTTTCCAAAACTGAATATTATGATGTGAAAACAATTTTTCACCTAGACCAAAATTACAGTTTAGCCCCTCAACTTTGGGAAATCGCAATTTGCCCCTGTTGACTTTTAGGAAGTCGCACTCCCTAAATTCCTCCTCCTATGCTCAACAAATTGAGCTCAGTTTCCGTGCGGGAACCATGAATCCAGTACTTGTGTGACCCTCAATGGTTCAGGGATACAGCTAGCCGTGGGCCCACAACCATTTTGACTCCGAAATCACAATTTCGGACTTGCCAATCGGATCATGGTAAAGCGCCTAGCAACATCGCCCCATGATCCCCTAGGTATCACTGATAGTGCCTGCAAGAACCAGTCGGTCGTGGTTAACGTACAGTACGGTCCTTTCAACACATATATCCCGATCAGATCAACGACCATTGGTAAATCGAGAGTCGCTAGAGATCCGATAACTATGCATACATCTTGGAGATCGAATAGTGACATCGCGATTGTTACTAGGCAAACTCATTTACTAAAACACATCCAGTACTCTGGCCATAGATTTATCACACTATTGTCTCATCAGATAGCATAGGATATCCACACATAAAAGCGAGCGGTGAATCCTCGACAACGAAGCATCGACTCCTACATGCATCGGGACCTCACCCAATCCCGCCACATAATGACCCCAAGTGAGTCGGTAAACGGGTCAAAGTGAGGCGCCTATCATGTAGAGTCTCAATGATGTTTCGAGTAGCGAGGACTAATCAGTACAACCAAGACCTCGGACTTATCCACTCGACAAATGGTAACCACTTGGGAAGTCCGAACGAGGGTAGTTCGATAGATCACCAGGTCACTATCCATCTTCATGCTCAGAACATCACAATGTTCCCTACCAATGAAACATCGTACTTCACATCGCAGATGCTAGTCTCAAGCTCGGCGGCCTTATCCTCATTTTCACGGCCCAATCGACTAGGAACAAATTCTGAATACACAGTGACTATTAGATGTGTTTCATGATAGCCATCATATCCACTATCACATCTAACATACACTATGGTGCATTCTACGTCTTTATCCAACACAATTGTTAACATTATAACATAATGAAAATAAAGAATGCCATATAGAAATGCGTATTTCATAAATAAATATCGTTATACACAAGAGTCAATAAAACCCACACGCCACAAGTTGGCTAGTTGGGCATCTACTCTAACATGCCCAACCCATGAACTGTGGTAGTTAACCACTCGACGCATGAGGGCTAACAAATCTCAGCAGGGAGATGAGAGTGCGGTATTTCCGCTCGCCCTCGCATCCTGGTAAGAAACGAACAGCAACAACAAATCACAATGCAACAAGATCTGAAGTGACGTGAATTAATGCATGTATGCAACGGCTGATTAACACAGAACACACAGCAAGCATACCAGCAACCTCACATTAAATCCCACGCCAATTCCAAGCTATAACAAGCTCAAATCCGTACGTCGATATTCTGTTACGCTCACCACAACGGGGTCGCGAGAAATCTGATACAAAACCTGAACGACGCAACACACGAACGTTGGAGCAGCTTCGCGATTCTGCCTCCAGCCAACCACAACCTCCAAAAGTGGTATCGAACGAAGCACCGAAGAAAGAGGAGTCCAAAGCTTCTACTCTTACTTCCCACAGATCTGTCTATCGCCGGGAATTGGAAGAAAACCACCGTGATGAACAGTAACCTAGGGTTCGCGACAGAGATCGACAATCGGGAAAAATATTCTAAGTATGGGATCTGTTACTAATTCAAAGACCAAGTCTTCTATTAAATACACTTCTCAACAGCTGACCGAAACAGGAACAGATTCCACCGACAAAATCAGTTGTCATCGCTGTTATCTCAACCAACAGCTGATCAAACCAACAGCTGAATCTCTCAAACAACGCTAAGGCTAAACGGCGTCGCACCAACTTAACCAAACGACGTCGCAGAGGGACACGTCACCTCACTACCAACGGCTGATCAACAAACCAGCAGCTGAATAAACAACGCATCATATCCCTCAATAGTAGATGTCTAACGCGACCAACAGCTGACGCTAAACGTTACACCAAAAACGTTGTCGTTCCAACTTATCAAAACGACGTAGTTTCGATACCCGCTAAGAAAGACGCTAGCGAAACCAACAGCTGGTTCCTGTTCACAAAACATCGTCGCTTCAGAGTCCCTTAGCGCTCTCTGATGACCATCGTAACTAAAATACCAATGTTTGAAATCCACGTCAGCATTGTTGCTGCTTCCTACCAAAACGCAACGTCTGAAATACCAACAGCTACGCGATCGCTCATCGATGATGCAAAACCGGAACAGATATCTCTCCCACGACATCTGATAGCATCTCAACGGCTGATTCCAACACTTAGACAAATTCGATGCTTTCAACTCACGCATCTACTACCAGCTGGTTTCAACCCGAGCAACACCAGATTGCGAAAACACAGGTCTCACATCTCTCCCCCACTAAAACACGATTTCGTCCTCGAAATCAAGCTCGAGAAAACAACTGAACTCACAACCAAGAGTTCAAGATAACTGAGCAAACAACAAACAACAACTACGGAAAAGAGCAACCAAAACTAACCAACTACTGGAAACTGATACAACATCTACTCAAATAGATGCGGCCACTCACGCTGCATCTTCTCTTACAGCTCCTAGGTAGCTTCTTCCCTACCATGTTTGCTCCATTGCACCATTACCAAAGGAATGGTTTTATTCCTCAACTGTTTCTCTTTTCTGTCTAAAATTTGGAAGGGATACTCCACATAGCTCAACGTCTGATCTAGCTCAACCTCGTCAGTTCTCAACACATGATACGGATCTGGCTCGTACTTCCTCAACATGGAAACATGAAAGATATCATGTAGAGAAGATAATTCTGGTGGCAACAACAGCCGATACGCCAAAGGGCCAATCCCCTCAACAATTTCATACGGACCAACATAACGAGGGGCTAACTTTCCCTTGTGTCCAAAATGCATAACACTGAGAAACGGAGAAACTTTAAGGAATACCTGATCACCAGCCTGAAACTCTAGAGGTCGACGCCTCTTATTAGCATAACTAGCTTGGCGATCTTGGGCAGCTTTCATCCGCTGTCGAATCATATCCACATGATCCTTCATTTGCTGCACAAAATCTGGGGCGGACAGCTGCTTCTCCCCCACTTCTTCCCAACATACAGGCAATTTGCACTTTCTTCCATACAAAGCTTCGTACGGTGCCATGCCAATCGTCACTTGGTAGCTGTTATTGTAGGAAAACTCAACCAAAGACAACGCGTCTTGCCAGCTTCCATCAAAATCCATCACAACAGCTCTTAAAATATCCTCCAATGTCTGGATAGTTCTCTCAGATTGACCATCTGTCTGGGGGTGATATGCGGTACTCATAGCCAATCTGGTACCCAAAGCTGCTTGCAAACTCTTCCAAAACCTGGAAGTAAACCTTGGATCTCGGTCAGAAACAATCGAAACAGGCACACCGTGCAGTCTAACCACAAAATCCACGTACAGTTTTACCATTTTCTTCAAAGAAAACGTCATACCATAGGGAATAAAGTGTGCGGACTTCGACAATTTGTCGATAACAACCCAAATCGCATCACAACCTCTGCTGGAACGAGGCAAATGCGTCACAAAATCCATCTCTATGTTCTCCCAATTCCATTGGGGCACTTCCAAACTCTGCAACAGACCACCAGGTCTCATCCTTTCTGCCTTAACCATCTGAAAGTTCAAGCAACGAGTTACAAAACCAGCAACGTCACTCTTCAAACCAGCCCACCAGAAGTGCGGCTTCAACGCATGGTACATCTTTCGTGCACCAGGATGAACACTGTGTCTACTGCAGTGCACTTATTTAAGAATCTCCTCCCGAAGATCTATCAAGTTGGGTGCAACCAACCGACCACGGAAACGCAAATAATCATCAAACGAAACATAATAGTCTTCAAGCTGTCCAGCCCTGACCTTCAACTTCAACTCGTGGATGGAAGGATCTATCCTTTGAGCGGCTCTAATGTTCGAAACAATTTGTGGCTCCACTTGAAAAGAAGAAACCACAACATAATCCTCAGCCGGGTAAAACCTCCAACCAGTAGTGCTGAGATGCTCACAATCCTTAGAAATATACAGCGACACAAGCATCTTTTCCGGAGCCTTCCTGCTCAACGCATAGGCCACTACATTAACTTTCCCAGGCTGGTACTTGATCTCACAATCAAAATCCTTAGCAGCTCCATCCACCAACGTTGTCTCATATTCAAGTTAGGCTGCGAAAACAGATACTGCAAACTCTTGTTGTCCGAATATACCACAAACTGCTCGCCATACAGATAGTGGCACCAAATCTTCAACGCAAAGACCACAGCTGCTAGCTCCAGATCATGAACTGGGTATCGAGTCATGTGCGGTTTCAGCTGTCGCGAGGCATACGCAGTGACTCGACCATGCTGCATCAACACACAGCCCAATCCATTGAGCGAAGCATTAGAACACACGACGTAACCACCTGAACCAGACGGAAAAGCCAACACAGGCGCAGTAGTCAACTTCTCCTTAAGCAATTGAAAAGCATTCTCGCATTGCTCAGTCCAAACGAACCGCTTATCTTTCTGAGTCAACTGAGTCATCGGCATAGCTATACTAGAGAAACACTCTATAAAACGACGGTAATAGCCAGCCAGACCCAAGAAACTACGAATCTCAGACACATTCCTAGGACACTCCCAGTTCAGAACAGCATCTACCTTACTGGGATCCATAGAAATGCCATCCGCTGAAATCACATGACCCAAAAACACGACGCGATCTAGCCAGAACTCGCACTTAGAAAATTTAGCATACAGCTGCGTGTCCCTCAACGTCTGAAGAACTACTCTCAAATGCTCCTTATGCTCCAAAGGAGTCTTCGAATACACCAAGATGTCGTCGATGAACACTATCACAACTGATCTATAAACTCGTGGAAGACTCGGTTCATCAAATCCATGAAGACTGCAGGAGCATTGGTCAATCTGAAAGGCATTACCAAAAACTCAAAGTGCCCGTACCTAGTACGAAAAGTAGTCTCTGCAACATCTTGATCTCTAACTCTCAGCTGATGGTACCCTGAACGTAGATCGATCTTCGAATATACAGCAACACCTTGCAATTGGTCAAACAAGTCGTCGATCCTCGGCAACGGGTACTTATTCTTAACAGTAACTTTGTTCACCTGACGGAAGTCAATGCACATTTTCATTGTGCCATCCTTCTTCTTGACAAACAAAATAGGCGCTCCCCACGGCGACATGCTAGGTCTGATAAAACCTTTCTCCAGCAAGTCATCCAGTTGCACCCTGAGCTCTCTCAACTCAGCAGGCGCTACACGATATGGTGCACGTGAAATCGGAGCTGTGCCAGGCACCAACTCAATGCTAAAGTAAATCTCCCTCTTCGGAGGAAAACCAGGGATCTCCTTCGAAAACACATCAGGAAAATGACGCACCACTGGAACGTCGCTGAGCTGCACATGCGAAGAAGAATATGCATCCAACGCATAAATCATAAAACCAGCGTTCTCCGCCGACAACAAGCTGAAAATCTCCATCGCTGAGACTAACGGAATCTTCGACTGAGAGTCAGCACCGTAGAAATTCCATTTCTCACCGGTCTGAGGCCTAAAATGCACGATCCCATGGAAACAATACACGGAGGCCCTATAATTAGACAACACGTCCATTCCCACAATGCAGTCAAAATCCCACAACATCAAACGAATCAAATTCACTATCAACACATGCTCGCCAAACCTCAGAACACCATCCAGAAAAACTTCCTGGGAGAACAGGCTCACGCCGCCAGGAGTAGAAACAGACACAACATCACGCAAAGAAATGGTATGCAGACCATGATCAACCACAAATGCATAAGAAATGAACTAATGCGATGCGCCAGTGTCAAACAACACTGCAGGAAAATCAAAGACAAGGAATGTACCTGCAATCACCCTTCTCGGCGTCTCCTCCACTTGCTCCCTAGTAATGGCGTTCACCTGAGCATGTTGGGGTACAGAGAAATGCTGCTGAGACGACTGACCAAAACGCGATGGAACAGGCAACTAGAACGGCCTAAACTGCATATCTCCAACCCTAGGTTGCGGAAACTGAGGGGAACGACCCCTAGACAATCCTCCTCGACCCTGAGGTGGGGCTACCGCTTGCTGCGATCTAGCCGACGGACATACCCTCGCGAAAAGCCCATACTGACCACAGATATTACAAGAGCCCTGCACACCAACGCACTGAGTCGACGGATGCTTGCATCCATAGTAACCACAAAACTCTGCCCTAGAACCACTGCTACTAGAGCTACCAGACCCAGAAGAACCAGAACCATACTTCTTCTTAAACTGATGGCCACGAGGTCGGAACCTCTGGCGGCCAGACTGCTGAGCCAACTGCTGCTGCTTCTGGGGTTGATGGGCAGACTGGGAAGACTGTGAAGACTGCGCTCCGTGAGCAGTGGGACGACCACCCTATGAACCCTAAGGCCTAGCACGCGACCTCTGGTTCCGCAGACCTTCCTCGATATCGACTGCACTATCCACAGCCTCTGCATAGCTCTTTGGTTTGCTCGACAAAACCAAAGTATACAACTCCTCGCTCAATCCCTCAAGAAACTTCGTCCTTTTCTTCCTCTCTCGGCCAGCTACATGAGGCACATACACAAGAAGAGAGGAAAACCTACGGGCATACTCACTAACAGAAATGCTGCCCTGCTCCAAGTTGTCGAACTCCCACTCACGGGCGTTCACGTAAGACTCCGGGACATACTCCTGTCTGAAGGCAACGGCAAAACTGTCCCAAGTAATCTCCACACCTGTCTCCTCTATCGTCCTCGAAGCGCCTCGCCACCAGCGCTCCACACCCTTCCTCAGCTGAAAGGTCGCCAAACTCAACCGGAGCAATCATCGTACTGAACACGGTTGAACAAACCAGTGATGTGCCATAGCCACGAATCTGCATCCTCGCTAGACTCGTCACCGTTGAAAATCTAGGGACTCATCCTGTAGTGCCCAGATATTTTAGAGGCCACAAATTAGAAAGTTATGATATTGAGGGATTACAATGCTATTCTATTCAACTATTGATTTAATCGAGCTTCAGATTTCAGTTATGTACTGTTTAGCTTTCTTCTTTTAAAAGCTAAATTTCAGATTTCATAAATGCGTGAATTCAGATTTCATGTTTACGCAATTATCAGCCTTCATTATGTTTTGCGTTGATATCCAGATGTTAGAATGCAATAACAATAGATGTCTAGTCAATTCCTTCAAGCCAATCGAATCCTTTGCTTTAACTAAAATCGTTCGGTTTCCATATGCATAATTTGGTTTAAAACAGAGTACGATTTTAGGAGAATTGAGCATCTTGATTAAATGTGTTTCTTTCGTTAGGCATTTTAAATCATATAAATAGGATGATAAGCTGCTTCATGCATCATTATATTCAAAACAAATTAGTTCAAAGCGGTGCTCTCTCTCTAAGAAATCGAGCAAAAGTCTTTTAAAGCTTTTCGAAGGAGGCGATCGGAGTGTTGGTGATTTGCTGGATTTCTACTGCGGTTATGTTAAAGAATTCAAGCAAGTAAACTCTGTTTCTTGCTCACTCAGTGAAAGCATATATTCAGTTCTGTTTGCATGTTTATATGAGATTTTAAAGTATGGAATAAAACTTCGGTTGTTCTTCAAAACCAGAAAAGTTCATGCTCTGTTTTTATGAAAGTTTTGTTTTACTGTATTTTGATCCAGAAATGTTTTAGAAAATGGTTGGTGATGTTCATCCAGTAGTTTCTTTAGTTTTCTTCAGAAATTCCATCCAAGTAGCTTACAAGTAGCTTATTCGATTATTTCCAGAAATTCTTGAGATATTTTGAACTCTTCAAACGAAGGAAACCGTTGTAGTTCATGTTTTTCCGCACGGTTAAGTCTGAAATCTGGTTCTTATACCAAGACTGATATTTCTTTGTTGAAAATATTCTAAGTATAGATTTCAGCTGTCGCATTGTTTAAGTTCAGTAGTTGCGATCAGCAGTGGCACTATTTCATGTTCAGCTGTTGGATTTGTTCATCAGCTGTTGGGATATTGTTCAGCTGTTGGTTTGTTCAACGACTGAAATTCCTTGTTTAAGTTGCGTTGACATCTGAGTTGACCAACCAAATTTTGAATTGTTTCTTCTTCGTTGAGACTCTTACGTCTAATTCGGATTTAATCCTCTGTGTCTTCAATACTTCTTCAATTGAGACAGAAAGCATAGATTTGAATTCCTTATTCATTTCCGCTTCAATTCGAAAGAATTATTCGATTCAATTGACAGATTCAAGTAGAGCTTTTATTCAGTTTACATCTTCTCAAGTTTTACAGAGAAATCCTTTGAAGTTCCAGAACATCATTAGACAAAAGAAAAACCAATAATTCGTACAAGAGAGAAATAAAAATATTTTAAGAAAGAAAAGAAAGAGCAGAACGTTTTTTTAGAAATGTTTTAAGTTATGACAACAAAGAGGGTCCCCAGAGGAAGGGTTAATGCGTGGCTGACGAACCATGTTCCCTTTCAACAGAGGAAGGATCAGGTTTATAGGTCGACAGATCTGTATATCCCTTCACCATGAGCCATAGTGCTAAGAGACTGATATCAGGAGTTTGATCAAACGAATTGGACCAAATGTTTAAAGTGTTGTCATAATTTCAGAAAATGAAAGAAGAGCGCAAGTGTGATTTTAATCACAGCTCCAAAGAATGTTTAAAGAAAATGATTTCAGAATTGATTATGTTTTATGCTTTCAGTTTCTATCAGATTTCTCAGATATGTTATTGCGCTTGTTCATTCTAAAGCGTATTCAGACCTCAGTTATGTATTCAGAATTTTAGATTTCAGTTCTATTGCATGATTTCGTTATTCCAGATTTTACCTGCTGAGCCTTTGGCTCACTAGTTTTCATCGAGTGCAGGTAATGAGCAGTAGGGAGCTGGAGGGAGATGATCAGAAAGGAAGGATGTGTTTATCGTGGACATCAGATTTCATTGTTCCTTTCAGACCTTGTTTCGTTGTACATAAACTCTAATCGTAGTTATTGTAGTATCAGATCTAGTTTCGTTGTTTTGTAGAAACTCTGTACAGACTCTATATTTAACTATGTATACAGTTTCTTTTGAATCATCAGATTTCTATCAGACATCTATTATTTCCACGTACGTTATTATGATTCAGATGTGTAATAGTTCCGCGTCTTTTTATTCTTCACGTCTGAGTTCCTTCAATAGATATGAGTTGTGTTTATTCACACTTTAGTCCAGAAAGTTAGTAACGACTTTATGTTTGTTAAGATCGAAATTTTTCGGTCTTTCAATTCGAACCCTAAAACTTCTACATTCCTGTTAAGAAAAGTCCGGTCGTTACAGTTGGTATCAGAGCATGGTCCTTGAGATAAACACACTTCCAGTCTGATCAGATCTCTCCAGCCGCTTCTAAATTTGTGAGTTTTAATTCATGTTCTAGCATAAAGTAATCTCTCATATAGAATTGTGGTGGATTTGGGCTACCCTTACAGATATGTCAGGAAGAGGTAGAGGAAGAAGAAGTTTTACAGAAGGAGATATCGAATCTAACGGATGAACCCCGTTCTCAATGCCATGGCTCAGCTGTTAGAGCGCTTAGTTGACCAGACCACTAATGGGAATGGTCAAACCTCAGGAAGAATAGTTAGTCGTGAGAATCCACAGGAGAGATTTAGAAGACAAAGACCTCAGGAATTTTCTGGTACTACTGATCCTCTTATAGCAGAAAGCTGGATCAAATCCATAGAGGTGATTTTTGACTATCTGCAGCTGACCGAACTAGAAAGGCCTCGGTGTGCGATTTACATGCTGAGAGGAGATGCCATGATATGGTGGGAATGAGCCAAGTTAACAGTGGACTTGGAAATTCTTAGTTGGGAAGAGTTTAATAGAGTATTCTATGAACAATACTTTACGGTGGATGTAAGACAACAGTTGCGGAGTGAGTTTTTAACACTTAAGCAGGGAGAGATGTCTATGCGGGATTATATCCGCAAATTTGAGAGAGGTTGTTATTTCGTTCCATTGATTGGGACAAATGCAGATATTAAGCTGCAACATTTCGTTGATGGGTTGAAGCCGCTGATTAGGTATGATGTTAGATTGGCAGAACCCGTAGATTATAGATCAGATGTGAATAAGGCCCTACGGGCAGAACAAGACTGGAAAGCAATCTAAGTATGAAACAGTCATAAATTTTTAAGCAGAGGTCTGTTGAAATTAAGATACCAGGCGGGAATTCTTTTTCGTTTAAAGCTGATACATACGATTGTACCCTTAAGATAATGTCAACTGTTAAGGCTTAAAGGTGTTTAAGAAATGGATGTTAAGGATTTCTTAGGTTTACCTCCCAATCATGAGTTAGAGTTCACTATTGATTTGGTACCAGAAGCTGTTCCAATTTTTAAGCCTCTGTATAGATTGCCCCTAAGAAAAATGAAAGGATTAAAAGATCAGTTCCAGGATTTGTTAGGCAAGAGTTTCGTCAGACCCAGTACTTCGCCGTGAGGAGTTCGAGTTTGATTCCCGTTTGTTTATGATTGTTCATCTTCCGGTGGATGGTAATATCGGAACTTGACGCTATGTAATCGGTAGTTGTTAGTCGAATCAGTATAAAGTCTGGTTTCATAGACAACAGCTTATATCATAGCTGTCGTTTGATGTTGCAACACCAAGTTCTTATTCAGATTTCATTTCCTATGTCAGCGATTGAATTTCATATTTAAATTCAGCAGTTAAATTTCAGTTGTTGCATCAGTTTCGTAAACAGTTGTTGCATTTGTTGAAATCAGCAGTTGCACTGTTCATAATCAGCAGTTGCATTCCATCATTTTGACCAGCAGTTGCACTGTTCATATGTCTGTTTGTTGTGCAAACGACACCATTTCATTTATTTAGAGTCACGACTGATAAGAGATATTCTTACGTCTGTTTATTCATGTTAGCAGATATTCTTACGTCATCATATCTGTTTCCTACTTCAGCGACATCGTTTCATTTACTACGTCTGTTTCAGAGTCACGTCTGTTTGTATATATATGTTGGTGAACAGTAAAGATTTGTTTTGTTTGCAAATACTGTTCCACTTTGTTGCGTCTGATTTCATTTCAGCGATGCGTCTCTTATAGTTGAATTCGATGCTCAGATAGGAACCTATTCAAGTAGTGTTAGACTTAACTTATGAAGAAGTTTTAGTAAAGATTCTTTCAAGAGAAAACCGTAAGTTAAAGAATAGAACTATCCCTATGATTAAGATGTAGTGGGTAAATCACACCGAAAGAGAAACTATGTGGGAAAGTGAAATTGATATGTACAAAAGCTACCCAGATCTCTTCAAGTAAGTAATTTCGAGGACGAAATTCTTTTAAGGGGGGTAGATTGTAGTGCCCAGATATTTTAGAGGCCACAAATTAGAAAGTTATGAGATTGAGGGATTACAATGCTATTCTATTCAACTCTTGATTTAATCGAGCTTCAGATTTCAGTTATGTACTGTTTAGCTTTCATCTTTTAAAAGCTAAATTTCAGATTTCATAAATGCGTGAATTCAGATTTCATGTTTACGCAAGCCTTCATTATGTTTTGGGTTGATATCCAGATGTTAGAATGCAATAACAATAGATGTCTAGTCAATTTATGCAAGCCAATCGAATCCTTTGCTTTAACTAAAATCGTTCGGTTTCTATATGCATAATTTGTTTTCAAACAGAGTACGATTTTAGGAAAATTGAGCATCTTGATTAAATGTGTTTCTTTCGTTAGGCATTTTAAATCATATAAATAGGATGATAAGCTGCTTCATGCATAATTATCTTCCAAACAAATTAGTTCAAAGCGGTGCTCTCTCTCTAAGAAACCGAGCAAAAGTCTTTTAAAGCTTTTCGAAGGAGGCGATCGGAGTGTTGGTGATTTGCTGGATTTCTACTGCGGTTGTGTTAAAGAATTCAAGCAAGTAAACTCTGTTTCTTGCTCACTCAGTGAAAGCATATATTCAGTTCTGTTTGCATGTTTATATGAGATTTTAAAGTATGGAAGAAAACTTCGGTCTGTTCTTCAAAACCAGAAAGTTCATGCTCTGTTTTTATGAAGGTTGCGTTTTACTGTATTTTGATCCAAAGAGATGTTTTAGAAAATGGTTTGGTGATGTTCATCCAGTAGATTCTTGAGTTTTCTTCAGAAATTCCATCGAAGTAGCTTACAAGTAGCTTATTCGATCATTTCCAGAAATTTCTTTAGATATTTTGAATTCTTCAGACAAAGGAAAACCATCGTCATTCACCTGGTTAAGTCTGAAATCTGGTTCTTATACCACGACTGATATTTCTT
>KQ986749.1:27273-52256 GCA_001598015.1 Dorcoceras hygrometricum
ATTTTAAAGAAAGGAAGATGGCTTCGGCTGTTCTTCAAAAGTTCAGAAAAGTTCATGCTCTGTTTTTATGAAAGTTGCGTTTTACTGTATTTTGATCCAGAAATGTTTTAGAAAATGGTTTGGTGATGTTCATCCGGTAGATTCTTGACTTTAGTTTTGAAATTCCATCGAAGTAGCTTACAATTAGCTTATTCGATTATTTCCAGAAATTTCTTGAGATATTTTGAATTGAATTTCTTACGTCTAATTTGGATTTAATCCTCTGTGTCTTCAATACTTCTTCAATTGAGACAGAAAGCATAGATTTGAATTCCTTATTCATTTCCGCTTCAATTCGAAAGAATTATTCGATTCAATTGACAGATTCAAGTAGAGCTTTTATTCAGTTTACATCTTCGCAAGTTTTACAGAGAAATCATTTGAAGTTCCAGAACATCATTAGACAAAAGAAAAACCAGTAATTCTTACAAGAGAGAAAGAAATCAGATTTTAAGAAAGAAAAGAAAGAGCAGAACGTTGTTTTAGAAATGTTTTAAGTTAAGACAACAAAGAGGGTCCCCAGAGGAAGGGTGAGTGCGCGGTTGACGAACCGTGTGCCCTTTCAACAGAGGAAGGATCAGGTGTATAGGTCGACGGATCTGTATATCCCTTCACCCTGAGCCATAGTGCTGAGAGACTGATATCAGGAGTTTGATCAAACGAATTATACCAAATGTTTAAAGTGTTGTCATAATTTCAGAAAATGAAAGAAGAGCGCAAGTGTGATTTTAATCCCAACTCCAGCGAATGTTTAAAGAAACTGATTTCAGAATTGATTATGTTTTATGCTTTCAATTTCTATCAGATTTCTCAGATATGTTATTGCGCTTGTTCATTCTAAAGCGTATTCAGACCTCAGTTATGTATTCAGAATTTCAGATTTCAGTTCTATTGCATGATTTCGTTATTCCAGATTTTACCTGCTGAGCCTTTGGCTCACTAGTTTTCATTGAGTGCAGGTAATGAGCAGTAAGGATCTGGAGGGAGATGATCAGAAAGGAAGGATGTGTTTATCGCGGACATCAGATTTCATTGTTCCTTTCAGACCTTGTTTCGTTGTACAGAAACTCTAATCGTAGTTTTTGTAGTATCAAATCTAGTTTCGTTGTTTTGTAGAAATTCTGTACAGACTCTATATTTAACTGTATACAGTTTCTTTTGAATCATCAGATTTCTATCAGACATCTATTATTTCCACGTACGTTATTATGATTCAGATGTGTAATAGTTCCGCGTTTTTTTATTCTTCACGTCTGAGTTCCTTCAACAGATATGAGTTGTGTTTATTCACATTTTAGTCCAGAAAGTTAGTAACGACTTTATGTTTGTTAAGATCGAAATTTTTGGGTCTTTCAATTCGAACCCCAAAACTTCTACATTCCTGTTAAGAAAATTCCGGTCGTTACACATCCTTTGGAACCTAGCCATCACAATCTACATGCTCTTCACTCGGGTTGCCAAGTCGTCTACTTCCTCCTCCACTCGCCTACCACGACCACGAAGAGGAATACTACGTTGATCCTCATTCTGCCCTTCCGATTCCTGAAACTGCCTCCTACCTCTAGCTCTACGCCTAGGCGGCATCTACGAATACACTCAACTGGATAAGGTAACACAGAACAAGTACAGCATAGATAGCACATATCACAACAATATGCAACACATACATCACATAGCCAAACTCAAGCAACACACGACACTGTGCCTAGACTCAAGTGTGATCAAATAAATCGAGCTTATCCCAGCTTAAGCTCTGATACAAAAAATGTCAGGCCTCGTGCTCAACACAGAGTTAAACCACGCAAACACTAGCGGAAGCAACTAAAAAGTGGTTAAAATTTTTGCTTTTGGCCTGATGGTTTAAAACAATATAATTTAAAATACTGCAATACTCAAATTATATCCCAGTTTTCCGCAACAAGACAAAGGGCTACAAGCCACAATAAAACAATACAGCATAAAACATGCATCAAGTACCTGACAACAATCACAATTGAATACGACAGAGCACGGGGCATCCCCCGGCTAACAGTACTGATACATATATATACTATACTAACTGGGACACTCTAACCACCTCCTAGGATACCTCCAGCTAGATTAAAACCACGACCAACTGTAAAACCTGGAGTCCTTGAAAACAAACACAGACAACAAAACAAAGCAAGCCCCGTAGGGACATTGGGGTCAAACCCCAGTACGGAGAGCAACTGAAACAGCTAAATAAACATCATAAGATAAAATGCAGATGCTATGCATGAGACACAGAACAACAGCTGAAGGCTTCAACCGAAGAAGGGAGCCAAGGAACTCAAGCACAGCTCAACAGAATCAACAACGAAAGGTGTCCACAGTGTGTGTACAAGCATACAGGAATTACCCGCTCATCTTTACACCACACCCGAATACCAGATTCATCAAACAACTCAACCTGCCATTGCCCAACCCTTGAACTGTGGTAGTTAACCACTAGGCGCATGAGGGCTAACAAATCCCAGTAGGGAGATGAGAGTGCGGTATTGCCGCTCGCCCTCGCATCCCAGTAAGAAACGAACAGCAATAACAAAGCACAATGCAACAAGATCTGAAATGACGTGAATTAATGCATGTATGCAACGGCTGATTAAAACAGAACACACAGCAAGCATACCAGCAACCTCACATTAAATCCCACGCCAATTCCAAGCTATAACAAGCTCAAAACCGTACCTCGATATTCTGTTACGCTCACCACAACAGGGTCCCGAGAAATCTGGTACAAAACCTGAACGACTCAACACACGAACGTTGGAGCAGCTTCGCGATTCTGCCTCCAACCAACCACAACCTCCAAAAGTGGTATCGAACGAAGCACCGAAGAAAGAGGAGTCCAAAGCTTCAACTCTTACTTCCAACAGATCTGTCTATCGCCGGGAATTGGAAGAAAACCACTGCGATGAACAGTAACCTAGGGTTCGCGACAGAGATCGAAAATCAGGAAAAATATTCTAAGTATGGGATCTGTTACTAATTCAAAGACCAAGTCTTCTATTAAATACACTTCTCAACAGCTGACCGAAACAGGAACAGATTCCACCGACAAAATCAGTTGTCATCGCTGTTATCTCAACCAACAGCTGATCGAACCAACAGCTGAATCTCTCAAACAATGCTAAGTATAAACGGAGTCGCACCAACTTAACCAAACGACGTCGCAGAGGGACACGTCACCTTGCTACCAACGGGTGATCAACAAACCAGCAGCTGAATAAAACAACGCATCAGATCCCTCAACATTAGATGTCTAACGTGACCAACAGCTGACGCTAAACGTTACACCCAAAACATTGTCGTTCCAACTTATCAAAACGACGTAGTTTCGATACCCGCTAAGAAACATGCTAGCGAAACCAACAGCTGGTTCCTGTTCACAAAACGTCGTCGCTTCAGAGTCCCTATGCGCTCTCTGCTGACCATCGCAACTAAAATACCAAAGTTTGAAATCCACGTCAGCATTGCTGCTGCTTCCTACCAAAACGCAACGTCTGAAATACCAATAGCTGACGCGATCGCTCATCGATGATGAAAAACCCGTACAGATATCTCTCCCGCGACATCTGATAGCATCTCAACGGCTGATTCCAACACTTAGACAAATTCGTTGACTTCAACTCACACATCTACTACCAGCTGGTTTCAACCCGAGCAACACCTGATTGCGAAAACATAGGTCTCACAGATACTCCAGAGTACCAACCCTCTCCAAAATCTGGAATGGCTCTATAAACCTCGGGCTGAGCATGCCTCTCCGACCAAAGCGCATCACGCCCTTCATGGGCGATATCCACACAAACACATGATCCCCAACGGCTAGCTTCAGATCTCGTCGTCTCTGATCGGCATAACTCTTCTGAAGACTCTGGGCTGTCCTCATCTGATCCCAAATCCTCGTCACAATATCCGTTGTCTGTTATACTAACTTCGGTCCAGTCAGCACTCTCTCTCCAACCTCATCCCAGTGTACGGGAGATCTACATCTCCTCCCATACAGCGCCTCATACGGATCCATCCCTATCGATTACTGAAAGCTGTTGTTATACGTGAACTCTACCAGTGGCAATCTCGAGTCCCACGTACCCTGGAAGTCTATGACGTAAGCTCTCAGCAAATCCTTCAGAATCTGGATGACCCTCTCTGACTGTCCGTCTGTATGCAAATGAAAATCTGTACTTAATGACAATCTAGTCCCCAAGGCGGCATGTAAGCTCCTCCAAAACACAGAAGTTAATCTGGTGTCTCTGTCAGACACGGTCGAGACTGGTATGCCATGCAGTCTGACAACCTCTCTGATGTAAAGTTCTATGTACTGAGTCAGGGTGAAAAAAGTCTTCACCAGTAAGAAATGCGCTGACTTGGTGAGTCTGTCCACAATCACCCATATCACCGTGTACCCTTTGGGACTCCTGGGAAATCCAACCACGAAATCCATCGTAATATGCTCCCACTTCCACTCAGGAATAGGGAGTGGCTGCAACAACCAGCCGATCACTGATGCTCTGCCTTGACCTGCTGACAAGTCAAGCACTCAGACATTAATCTCCCAATGTCCTTCTTCATCCCCGGCCACCAGTACATTGTCTGCAAATCTCTGTACATCTTTGTAATCCCTGGGTGGATGGAGTACGTCGATGCATAAGCCTCATATAAGATCTCGGCTCTCAACTGTCCAGTACTCGGCACCCACATAAGGATTCTGAAACGGACTATCCCATCCTCAACTGTGTACAGACCTCACCCTCTATCCTCATCACGTTGTCTCCACTGCTTTAAGTGCTCATCGGAGGCCTGCCCCTCTCTGATCCTCTCTCGAAGAGTCGGATGAATAGTGAGCGCTGCCAAACTTGGTGCATAGCCTCCTGAATAAAACTCCAAACCGAATCTCTGAATCTCAGCCTGTAGTGGCCTCTCAACAGACAAACATGACACTACTACGGTCTTCCTGCTCAAATCATCCGCTACTACATTAGCCTTACCCGGATGGTAGCTAATGTCACAGTCATAGTCCTTCACCAACTCTAACCATCTACGATGCCTCATGTTCAGCTCCTTCTGGGTGAAGAAGTACTTGAGGCTTTTGTGATCGGTGAATATATGACACTTCTCGCCGTACAACTAGTGCCTCCAAATCTTCAATGCAAACACTACATCTACAAGCTCCAAATCATGCGTCGGATAGTTCTGCTCATAGCTCTTCAGCTGCCTCGACGCATAAGCAATAACCTTACCACCCTGCATCAGAACTGCACCCAAACCTCTCAGAGAAGCATCTGTATAAACCAAAAACTCCTCGTGGTCCACTGGCATAGCTAACACTGGTGCTGAAGTAAGGGCCTACTTCAGCTGATCAAAGCTCCTCTGACACTCGGGACTCCACACATACTTCACATTCTTCTTGGTCAGGGCTGTCAAGGGCACTGAGATAGAGGAGATGCCCTTGATAAACTTGCGATAATAACCTGTTAAGCCCAATGAACTGTGAATTGCTACTGCATTCCTTGGAATCCCCCAGTTCTGCACTGCCTCCAACTTCGATGGGTCGACTGAAATCCCATCTCTT
This sequence comes from Dorcoceras hygrometricum, assembly GCA_001598015.1. Taxonomy (NCBI): domain Eukaryota; kingdom Viridiplantae; phylum Streptophyta; class Magnoliopsida; order Lamiales; family Gesneriaceae; genus Dorcoceras; species Dorcoceras hygrometricum. Next base: position 32,909 of record KQ986749.1, read on the forward strand.
GAAACGATATGCCTTAAGAAAGCTACCTGCTCAAGCCAAAACTCGCACTTGCTGAACTTGGAAAATAATCTGTGCTCCCTCAACATCTGAAAAGCTGTCTGCAAGTGCTGCCTATGCTCCTCCATGCTCCTCGAATAGACCAGAATATCGTCGATGAAAACTATAATGAACTGGTCTAGATACTGCCTGAATAGCCGGTTCATCAAATCCATGAAAATCGCTGGGGAATTCGTCAGGCCAAACGGCATCACCAAGAACTCGTAGTGGCCGTAGCGTGTCCGAAAAGAATTATTGGACACGTCCTCCTCTCTAACTCTCAGCTGATGATAGCCAGATCTCAAATAAATCTTCAAGAACACCGAAACTCCCTGCAACTGATCAAATAAATCCTCAATCCTCGGGAGCGGGTACTCATTCTTCACTATGACTCTGTTCAGCTCTCGTATTCAATGCACAATCTCATGCTACCATCATTCTTCTTCACAAACAGCACTGGCTCTCCCCATGGAGAAAAGCTAGGGCTTATGAACCCCTTATCGATCAACTCCTGAATCTACTCATAAAGCTCCTTCATTTCGATAGGAGCTAATCGATAAGGTGCCTTAGAGATAGGCACTGCCATGGAATCAGCTCAATAGAAAACTTCACCTCTCGCTCCGGTGGAACTCCCACTACATCATCAGGAAATACATCTGAAAAAATCCCTGACTACCTCCACCTCAAACAGTGAAGGGCCTGCTGAACCTCCAAAAGCGGTAACACTGGCCAAGAACGCCTGACATCCATGCTCAACTAGATTCCTGGTTTGAAGGAAAGATATAAATCTGGGCTTTGCGGCCTCCTAGCTGCCTCAAATAAGAAGGCCTCCTGCCTTTGCGGCCTGATAGTCACAGTCCTCCGCTGAAAGTCAATCACTTCTCCAAAATCCGATAACCAATCCATGCCTAGGATGAGGTCGAATCTTGACATCGACAAAAGGACCAAATCTGCTCTGACCGCGTGATCCTGGAACGTCATTGTCAAACCCTGCACGACGCTGGTCATCATCAACTTCTCTCCTGAAGGAACCGTCACGGCGAGAGCTACATCCATGCTCTCCGGAACAATACCCATCCTCTATGTGAACGCACTCGAAATAAACGAGTGGGTCGTCCCTGAGTCTAGAAAAGCGAGTGTAGTGACACCAATCACACGAATCTCGCGTCAAACAGAAACGCCACACAGGTACGCGTTTACGGTCATACTAAATCCCAAAAAGCAGTTAGATGCCTAAGACATTTCTAAGTTCGCTAGTCCTATCCATCAAAGTTCTCAAGGCAAGTCCTAGAAGTCCTACAGTTCTCACTTATATCACTTAGAAACTAAGGCAACAAATTTCCTAGCAGTGCTCTATCTAGCATGAAATTCTAAAACACTTAGATAGCAACATAACAAGTACGTAAGTCTAAAACGGAATACCTGTGAGTAATGTCGTGTCTGGATCTGCAGCCTCAGCCTGCATCACGAAAACACAACCTGTGGACTGCATCCTCTTAGGGCATTTCATAGAGATTTGACCAGGATCCTTGCAATGATAACATCTACCTGAACCTGCCATGCACTGCCCAGAATGACTCTTATGGCACGTCGGGCACGCCTATGTCCCTCCAGGTCTACGGGCAGTAGTCCCCTGCTGCTGAGGTCTCTGCTGACCCTGTGGCCTCTGCTGGCCCTGAGGAGATGGGCCCTTAGAAGGCCCCTGAAAAGGTCTCTTCGCTGGCTGCTGCGAAGACTGGCCCCTAACGGGCTGCTGCATCTGACGCCTCCTATGGAAGTCATCCCTCATGTACTTCCGGCCTCTCTCAGACCGGTGAGACCTGTTCACTGCCTCCATATAAATCGCCACGTCCGCCATGTTTACATCGTGGCGGATGTAGGGTCACAGTCCATCAGTAAACTGCCGCAGCTTCTCGCTCTCCATCGTAGCAATCGAGGGCACAAAGGGGCACCCTCGCTCAAACTACCTCACATACTCAGCAACAGACTTGTCTCCCTGGCGAAGACTCATGAACTCCCGAATAAGCTGGCTCTGGGCATCAACAGTAAAATACTTCTCGAAGAAGACCTTCTTGAATTCCTCCCATGTCAGGCTCTCCAAGAATTGACCAACCACCGCGCTCTTCCACCAAAGAGCGGCATCTCCATTCAGCATAAAAATAGCACAGTGGACCTTTTCAGCGTCCGAGAGACCCATATAATTATAGATGGTCTCCATAGATCGAATCCACTCCTCAGCAACAAGTGGGTCGGTGGTACCAGCAAACTCCTTAGGCCCCTGCTTGCGGAACCTCTCTGCGACATCCTCCTCATGCGACTTCCCAGCTCGCTCCGACTGACGCTCCAATAGCCTAGTAATCCCTGCTAGCATATCCACGCTAGCTCTCTCGTATGGAGTCAACTGAGGTGGTGGAGGGAGGAGGAGGTGTAGCATCATCCCGATGGATCCTATCACGTATGGGAGACATTCTGATACACCAAAACCTTATCACGTAAATCTAAGTGCATGACTAAGCGTCTAATTTAAAAATTCAAAGGCCAAAACTCATGCATAACTAAAACATGTCGCATGCAAACATAAACATAAATAATAAAATTGTAAAACTCACAGAATGGTCGTGTGACTTTCGAGCTCCACGCAGCAGGCTAGTACTCCACCAGAACCACCACTCTGATACCAACTGAAACGAACCTCTCTCTAAATTTTTTTTTTAAAAACGTATGCGGAATACATGAAATGGAAGTGTGGCTCGTTCCCTTTTAAACATTTTATAAACCAGTTTCTCAACAAGACTTGAAATATAAATAAACAATTATTTTTAAAGCATAAAAATATCCATACTTCTTAATACCAACTGAGTAAAAACACTGAAAATGAACATGTTTAAAACCATCATCTGAAAAACATATCATAATAAAAGTGAAACATAAGTGCGGTCACGGGGTACTGCTGCGACAGGCGCTCAGAGGTCCTCACCGCCAGTCGGGATGTACTCATCAGCAGGGTCATCACCTGCACCATTTAAACCTAGTGAGCCCAGAGGCTCATGCTCTATATTGTATCACAACAAAGTACATACTAATAAGGTCGCATGCAAGCACATACTTGTAATAAAATAACGTTAAAACATGAATACATGCATGGTCTTAAAACATTGCTTCGTACATTTCATATCATACATAACATATAACATACATAAGGCATGACATAGCATAACATGAAAAACGTATGAGTCGTTTCCTGAAGTGTGGACCATATTCGATTGATCAATCTATAAACCAACGTACGCAGCGGTGTGGTTCACTCGACCTTACCTCGGGATCCCTGTAATGTCACACCTCTATGCTGCCAATTCACCATGCTGTGAACACATGGATCCATAAGCTCGTAATACATGAAAACAGAAGTTCAACGGGCCCGGTATCCCGTACTATATATATGATTAACTATACATTCACGGGCTTCTACATTTTCTACTTCGGTCAAGGACTGATTCGAGAGCCTGGCCCACTACTTCTAGACTTAACTTAAAATTTAACTTAGCCCAAGACTTATAAAAATTCCCTTAGAATTTCTAACACATTCTAATTTTTTGACTGATTTCAACTCAATTTTGACTTTACAAATCAAAGGACTAATTTTGGCTAATTACAAAATCAATTTTGACTTAAAATCAAAAGGTTCATTTTTTTGACTAATTTTAAAATCAATTTTGACTTAAAATCAATTTAATCAATTTTGACTTTTAAAAAGGGAAGCTAAATCAATTTTAACCCAAATGATCAATTTTGACCCGAATGATCAATTTTGACCCGGTTAAGATCTCATAGTCAATTTTGACTTTAATTAAAAATCCAAAGACTCTAATTTTGACTTAAAACTTAAAATAAACATCAACTCTGATTAAATTAAAAGTTTGACTCAATTTAAAACATTTGGTCATTTTCTTTAAAATTGGACCTTTGACTTAAAATAAAAATAATAGGTCCATCATTAAAATAACTCGGATCAACTTTAAAATATTTTGAATCGAGACTCGACAAACCGATCCGGTCCAACCGAACCATCCATACCGATCCAATTGAACCGAACCAATTCACCAAAAACCCTACACACACTAACACATGCACATCAACATGTGACGCGACCAGCCGCCGCAAACCTTCGTCGACCTCCCTACTCCGGCCACCTGGCCGGAGCCCCACCGGCTGGACCACCCCAGGTTCATCCGGGTCCTAACCTGACCAGCCTTGGCCCAAATCATGCGTCGCATGGCTCGAACGAAGCGTGAGAAGACGTTGTTGCGCTCTGCACGGTGGTGCGACTTCTCACGCCTTCTTGGCTCAACCGATCCATCTAGCCACCTTCCTACCTCAACTTGGACCACCATGAGCCCTTTAGGAACCGCTAGAACCAAGCCACAGCCCCTAGGAATAGCCTCGACCACACCTCACGTGAAGGAAGAAAAACATGTTAGAAAAAGTGTGGCACATGCATGAATTTAAATCATGAAGCATAGATCGAAACATGTTGCATACATTTCACACCTTAAATCTTCAAAAATAGATTAATATAGTTTAAATGTTGAGAAAAGGATTTATATTACATGCCTGTCTTGGAGAAAAGGTAGATCTGCGAGTTACCGACGTAGTAGACACGAGATCGGGGCACGACCACCTTTGGATCACCAAACTTCACCAATTTTCGAAGGGCTGTTCTTGAGGGGATGGGGGACGGATACTAAGGATATTAGAGGCTAGGTTTAGTGCAATTGTTGTGTTTTGGAAAAAATGGGGTGACAAGATTGACCCCTACAGATTTAATTAAGAAAAGGGAATGATTTTGATAGGTTTGCCCCTCCATTGATTAAAAATCTAATTAAAATTCATAACTTGGCTTTAGAAATATCAAATTTTCGAAAAGCCCCCCCATATTTTAAAACACCTTAAAAACCAATAAACAGTCCGTATAGGCGAAAAACGGGTTCCCCTAAAAATAATCATAAAAACCCCCACTTTCAGAAATTGTTGCTTAAAAAAAATAAATTTATTCTTAAAAATCTAATAACTTAAAAATCTCAAATTATTTTCATTCCAGTCGTCCTAGTCTCGCCCACGCGTCCGTAACTCAAACAGGCCGAAAAACAAGACATGCATACCATGCAACATAAAATCATAATTAAATCATATAAAATGTCATGTAATCATCTAAAATTATTTTCCCCCTAGTCATGAACTCATTTCTACATAGTCAGGAATTTCTAGACGTTACAGGTGCGATCCTGACAAACACATGGTCACCTACTGCGAACTCAAGGTCCCTCCGCCTCTTATCCGCATAACTCTTCTGTCGGCTCTGAACGGCCTCATCCTATCCCATATTCTAACTATCACATCTGTTGTCCGCTGACAATCTCCGGTCCAAGATCTTTCCTCTCCTCGACCTCATCCCAGTGAATAGGAGATCTTCACATCCTCCCGTAGCGTGGCTCCATATCCAATATAGGAGTAGTACATCCTTGTACATCATCGTACTCCCTAGGTGGATGGAGTACGGAGATATATGTGCCTCCGTCATGATGTCAATCCTCAATGAATCTGTTCTAGGAACCCAATAACGGCCTCTGTACCTCACTATGCCATCTCCATGGTGCACAGTAGCTGACCCTTTGACTCATCTCCACTTCTGCAACTGCTGGTCAGCCACCTCTACACTGCGCATACGGTCTCTCAGAGTGGACTGCACCGTGAGGGTAGAAAGTCTAGGGCCACCGTCATATAAATCTCCAGGTCAAACATCTGAATCTCTACCTGAAGTGGCCTCTACATGGATATCTGTGACACTACTGCAATATTCCTACTCAATGCATCAGCGACAACGTTAGCTTTTCCCGGGTGGTAGCTAATGTCGCTATTGTAGTTTTTCACCAACTCTAACTATCTCCTCTGATGCATATTCAACTACTTCTGCGTGAAAAAGTATTTGAGTATCTTATGATCAGTGTAGATCTTACACTTTTCATCGAATTAATGCCTACATATTTTTGACGCAAACACAACTGCCGCCAACTCCAGCTCATGTGTCGAGTAATTATTCTCATGCACATTCAATTGTCTAGATGCGTAAGAGATTACCCCACCCCATCATTCTATATTAGACTCACCTAATTCAAGCCAAGAAGAGTCTGTAAACAACACAAAACCTCCTTTCCAATATGGCATCGCTAAAACTGGTACTGTAGTAAGAGCCTTATATAATGCTTCAAAATTCCTCTAACAGTAGTCCCTTCATAGAGACTTAGCATTCTTCTTCATCAGATCAGTAAAAGGTACTGCAATAGTGAATAAACCCTTGATGCACTTCCGATAATAATCTTCCAACCCTAAGAAGCTGCGTATCAAAGATGCATTCATAGGTACCGACCATTATTTCACTTCTTCCACTTTGCTCAGATCTACCTCCACACCTACACTTGACACAATGTGGACCAAGGATGCCACCCTCAGCCAGATAGACAATTACTGAACTTGGAAAATAACTTCTTGTCCCTCAAAAACTGTGGTTGTCCTCATATACTGACTATGCTTTTGTCTGCTTTCTCGAAAGGATAAGAATGTCATCAATGAAAACTGTTATGATAAATTTACGAAGTTTTGGTGATGAAAAATAAAAGATAAATGAGAAGTAAAAGAGATTAATCAAACAAAAGTGACAAGATCTGGACGAAGATTACTACGTTGGACAGAAACAAGATCAGAGCAGAGTCAAGTTGGTCAAGGAAAAACCAGCCCAGAGCATTCCGGTACGCTGGTTAAGGACAAACCAAAGGTAATCTGGTCAAGCTGGCTGAGTTCAAACCAGCTTAAGGTGTGCTGGCTTAGGACAAACCAGCTGGGTACTAGGCCATGCAGATACCAGTTCAAAGACGCTTAACCAGATAAGGGCAACTTATTTGAGAAAAATCAAAGAGCAAAGAACACTGAATTAAAAGAGCTGAGAGAACAGATAGTAGATAATAGAACAGCTGTGGTGATGAGTAACCAGCTGGAAAATCGGGTAAGAAAACCAGTTCGAACCAGAGTAATTTTACAAGTAATATAGAACTGAGGACATGAGCATACAAGGTTCAATATCCAAATCAGAATAAGACAGAGACAAGAGCAGTATGGATTTTATCAAGCTAAGAACCCGATCAAGAAAAGCAGTTCGATATTCAGAAACCAGATCGGGAGACCATCTAAGTTAGAGGTAAGTTAGCAAATCGAATTTTGGAATGTTTGAAGTTTTGTACGTCCTAATGTATGACATTTGACATCTCTGCACTAATAAGTAGTCATTGAAACTTCTTTAAGCTAATACCAGATACGTAGAGATGCGGTACAAACTGAAGACGGTGCAGAGTTTCTAAAAAGGGTAATGCATTTAATGAAGGTGTACTTTCATCGTACAGACATTTAATACGCCGCAGGAAATTCAATTTGGATGCATTCAATGTGTCTACTGGCTATATTTATTACCGTTGTATCCAAAGAGTATATATAGAAGAGAAGAGCAGCTGTGAAGGGTTGACGGTAACGAATCATACTAGAGACAACAAGATCTTTGAACAAAAACAGCCCTCGCAAGAAAATGCAGAGTTCATCTTGAACCAGCTCGCTACAAGTGACACAAGCACAGATCTCTTTATTTGAAAAATGTGTCAAATACTCTTCTATACACACACTCTGTAGTATTAAGCTATCTTTGTAAATCATATACAGAGAGTGTAGAAGTGCTAGAACGGTTAACGAATCATACTAGAGACAACAAGATCTTTGAACAAAAACAGCCCTCGCAAGAAAATGCAGAGTTCATCTTGAACCAGCTCGCTACAAGTGACACAAGCACAGATCTCTTTATTTGAAAATGTGTCAAATACTCTTCTATACACACACTCTGTAGTATTAAGCTATCTTTGTAAATCATATACAGAGAGTGTAGAAGTGCTAGATTTGCAAATCCAGCTGAGTGCTGAGTATTTTTATTGCGAACCAGATCGCGGGTCTGGATTCGTTGGTGTATTGCTAGGAGTTCTCGTGGCTGCTGGTTGCGGTATCGGGTTTGTACAAATGGTTGTAATAATCAAATCTTCTAGTAGAAACCTTCCCATCGAGGAAGAAGGGGAGACGTAGGAGAATTTGCTTCCAACTTTCAGAAACAAATCTTTTTTCCCTACCTCTCTTACATTCACGCATTTGATTAAATTGTTCACTGATCGAATCGTATTATTTCTGCATAAAAATCATTTTATTACACAAGAAAACATTAGTCACTGAGAACCTTCCTAGCTGGTAACCAGGCCGGAAGTTTTCGCCGAGCTGTAAAATATTTGAAACAAATTTTCAAAACAAAATTAGCAAAGGAGTTCATTCACCCCCCCCCCTGCACTCCCGAGCTTGTTTTCGATCCTAGCAAGTGGTATCAGAGCTCGGTTTCTCAGTGCTTGAACAAGTTATTCATTCATACTCATTAAATATGTCGATTTCTCATAATAAAATTCTCATGTTTTCCAAGAAGGAATACGACGTCTGGAAGATTCGGATGCAGGCACACATAGCAGCACAAGACGATGACATGTGGTTTGTGATCACCAACGGACCAATGCAAATATTAAAAATGAACACTGTTGTGGCAATAACTACCGGTGCACCTCAATGGATTGAGAAGCCCAGAATGGAGTGGAACTCGGAGGACAAGAAGAAAGCAAATATAGATAATGTCGCAAAGGATCCATTATATAAAACGTTAGACAGCAATATGTTTAGAAAAATCCAGACTTGCATAACTGAGAAAGAAATCTGGGAGAAGCTGACCCAGATATGCGAAGGCAATGAGGAGACAAAGGAAAACAAGTCGACAGTAGCATTATAGAAATTTGTAACTAATCAAGATGAAGCCTGAAGAAACAATGGCCGAATTTGATGAACGATTTAGATCTATGGTGATTGAGCTGGCCAGACTGAACAACACATATAGCAACAGGGAGCTGGCCCTGAAAGTGATGAGAGCACTTCCCAAGCAGTTGGATGTGAAAACAATGTCTATGAGGGAATCGAAAGATTTAAACAAGATGGAGTTGCATGACCTGTTTGCCAATCTAAAGGCCTGCGAGTTTGAGCTAGAAACAAAAGCAGAACCTGAGCCATCTACGTCTCAGCCAACCAGAGCTCCCGCCACTACAATTCCAGAACAAAGTCTATGCTCCACAAGCAGCATATCAGCTGAGGAGATGAGCAAGGATGCGATGGTCTTGTTAATAAGAATTTGGAAAATTTATGCAGAAGCATAATACTTAAACCTTCTTCTTTTGATTCTCCTAAGAGAAATTTTAACACTCCTTCTGATGACAAATGTTATAACTGTGTAGGCCTGGTCACTTCATGGCTGATTGCAGGAAGCCACGAAGAGATGAAAAGAAGCGACCAGATCGCAGTAATAACAAAGATAAGAAGGAGAAAACGGTCTATCGGAAAGGGAAAACTGAGAAAGCCAATGAAACGACTCGATTCACTGAAATATTTTCCTTTAAATAAAAGGCATAAATTTTTTTTTTCTCACTATTCACGTGAACAGTACTATTCACGTGAATAGTACCCTCGATAGTTTTCCCAAAATTTCTTTGCAAAATTAAACTTGATGCGACTAAGAAAAAAAAAATTTCAAATAATGTCATACCGCGATAAAGTATATATCCCAACAAAATTTTCAAACGAATTAAATATCAATTTCAAACTATGACGAAATAAGAATTTATTTCAAAAAAATAACTCCTAAAGGAGAATGTACCCTCAAAATTTACGTAACATCTCATAAAAATATTTTGCGGAAGCTTAAAAGGTCTCGGAAGTGCGCCGCTAGTGTCCGAGCTCCTCAAACGACGTCGCCTCGAACCTCGTCATCAATCTCACCTGCAAACAACAGATCTAGTGAGCCTAGTGGCTCAGCAAGCTCAAACCTGGATAACAAGTACTAAATATATATCCACATGCATTAAAATAATACTAAAAATACATTTTAAACTTCAACATCAGAACTTTAAAAGGACTTTAAACTGTAAACTTTAATATTTAAACTATAAACTTTAAACATCATCATCAAAAGTTTTAAATAAACTTCATCCTCAAATCCTCAAACTATATGTTATGGCATGTAAATAATGTAAAACCTCAATAATGACATTTTCGGTGAAGTTTGCTCATTGATGCGACCCTCTGTTCGCTTGATCAAGCTATAAACCATATCATGCGCCATAGTCACCATATTCCTCTACGTCTTGGTGCCTTCGGAATGCTGCCACGACCTCCAAAAATTTCAACACTACAAGCTACATCTCCTCGGCTCCTATACATACTCGACACGCCTAACTCCACCGCCCTTAACTACCAGCCCTTGGACTCAATTTACTTCAAGTCTTACTCATCTTATGGTCTTCTCAAAAGGTTGCCTACAGGTACTGGCAGAACTACCCATGAACTCAATTACCACAGCCCAACAGATTCCCAATGGTGTGAGCCAAAAATCTGTCATGCGGTCCCCTGCCCTCTAAGCTTCGTCCAGCTTCGTTTCCTACCAACCTCAGGGCACCACCAGCAGCCTAAGTTATTATAGACACCATCAAAGTCCTCAATGTGATCCTAAACAGCTCCCTGTATTGCCAAACCCACGCTCAAGGGACTGCACGTCACGCCTCTCAGCTTGCACGCACTCGTGCAGCCTCTGCACTCGGACAGCCTAGTCCAACCGACCTTGACCTGTTCCTCCACTGACTGAACCCCCCTATAGCACCCTAAGATCATAATAAAACGTCCCTAAAGCTTGAAGAATTCCCTGGACACCCTAGAAGCACCCAAACAAAATCTGCACACAGAAAATGGCACAAGAACGCAGCCCCTCCAAGTAGTAATGTCTGATTTTTAAAAACTGAGTTTCCAGAATACTAACATGCATAACAGATTTAGGAACACATGTATATGGTCTGATTGTGGCAGAAATGAAAGATTTGAACTTGCCTTGGATGGAGAAAATTTGCGATTAACCATTACCGGAAGCGTCGGAATTGATCGGGAGGCGAATTTCCTTCAAGATTCCCTTTAAAACTCACGGCTGAATTTGCTATGTATTTGGAGGATTTTGTCGGCTGTTCAAGTGAGGAATTGGGGAGGAAAAGTTTATGTTACTAATTATTAGGTTAGTGTGGCTAATTTGTCCCAAATTGCAATTTGGCCCTCTAAGTTATAACTAAATTGCTAATTGTCCAAACCTATAAATATCAAATTTTCTACACACTATTTCATTCAAATTATATCTGAAAATGAACAAAATTTTGGTATTATAAAAAAAATAAATGCTTACCCACTCTTTTTCTCAAAAAGTCGCTTTCGTGAAAATAGCGCTCAAAATTCACATTTACTCAGTCGCTATTAAAACTTTAAATTTAAAATTAAAGAAATATATTTTATATTTTTTTCTTCTAAAATCTTTAAAATAAGTTCTGGAATATTTTTAAGGTCACCACTATCGTCCCCGATCATCCTTCCGTAGCCCGGCATCGGATAATCACCTGAAATCAAAAACCTCAAGAAACACATTTAAAATCTCACAATAAAATCATCATTAGTACTTTAAAGCCTCAATTAAAATTTCATTTTAAAATTTTTTTTATCTCATGCATATGGTTTATGGTGAGCGGATCTCGGATGCTACAATTCCTCCCACACTTAAATAAATTTCGTCCTCGAAATTAAAACTTACCAAACAACTCCGGATAGTGACTCCTCATGTCTAACTCAGTTTCCCAAGTAGCTTCCTCCTCTGAGTGATTCAGCCACTTGACCTTGACCATTCTGATCACTTTATTACGCAACTTCATTTCCTTACTACCTAGGATGCGTTCGGGCCTCTCTTCGTAGGACAAGTTTGGTGTAAGCTGCAAGGGCTCAAGGCTCAGCACATGTGATGGGTTTGAAATTTACTTCCTCAGCAAAGACACATGGAACACGTTATGAACTCCTGCGAGGTTAGGTGGTAATGCGACCCGAAATGCTAACGATCCCACTCTATACAGAATCTTAAATGGACCGATGTACCTCGGGCTCAGCTTGCCCTTCTTCCCAAACCTCATAACGCTCTTTATCGGTGCGATCCTGATAAACACATGTTCACCTACCGTGAACTCGAGGTCCCTCCGCCTCTTATCTGCATAACTCTTCTGTCGGCTCTGAGCGGCCCTCATCCTATCTTGTATTCTGACTACCACCTCTGTCGTCTGCTGCACGATTTCAGGTCCAAGCTCTGTCCTCTCCCCTACCTCATCCCAGTGAATAGGGGATCTACACTTTCTCCCGTAGAGTGCCTCATATGGAGCCATACCAATCGATGACTGATAGCTGTTGTTATAGGTGAACTTCACTAAGGGTAATTTCGACTCCCATCCTCCCTGCAAATCAATCACACATTCCCGCAGTAAATCCTCCAGAATCTGTATCACCCTCTCTGACTGTCCGTATGTCTGTGGGTGGAACACTGTAGTGAAAATCAACTTTGTACCCATGGCAGAGTGCAAGCTCTTCCAGAACGAAGAAGTAAACCTCGGGTCTCTATCTGAACTATGGAGACTGGCACTCCATGTAATCGGACTATCTCTTGGATATAAAGCTCTGCATACTGCGTCATAAGAGAAGTCGTCTTCACCGATAGAAAATGGGCCGACTTGATGAGACGATCCACAATCACCCAGATAGCAGTATGTCCCCTCACTGTCCTTGGTAATCCAACCACAAAGTCCATCGCGACGTTCTCCCATTTCCACTACGGAATGGGTAATGGCTTAAGCATCCCTGCTGGCCTCTGATACTCTGCTTTCACTTTTTGGCACGTCAGGCACTCTGATACAAAGCGAGAAACATCTCTCTTGATCCCTGGCCACCAATACAACAACTGTAAATCCTTATACATCTTCGTACTCCCTGGGTGGATAGAGTACGAACACATATGCACCTCGGTCAGAATATCATTCCTCAATGAGTCTGTGCTAGGAACCCAATAACGCCCTTTGAATCGCACTATGCCATCCTCCACGGTGTACAGTCTCTGATCCTTAGACTCATCCCTATGCCTCCACTTCTGTAGCTGCTGGTCAACTGTCTGTCCGCTGCGTATGCGGTCTCTCAAGGTGGACTGAACTATGAGGGTAGAAAGTCTAGGGCCACCATCCCTAGTATAAAACTCCAACCCGAACTTCTGAATCTCCATTTGGAGTGGCCTCTGAATTGCCACATGAGCAACTAATGCCGCTTTCCTACTCAATGCGTCGACGACGACATTAGCCTTCCTCGGGTGGTAGCTAATATCACAGTCGTAATCCTTCACCAGCTCTAACCATCTCCTCTGCCGCATATTTAGCTCCTTATGTGTAAAGAAATATTTGAGGCTCTTGTGATCAGTGTAGATCTTACACTTCTCGCCATATAAGTAATGCCTCCAGATCTTTAGTGCAAACACCAATGCCGCCAACTCCAAATCATGTGTCGGATAATTCTTCTCATGCACCTTCAACTGTCTAGATGCGTAGGCAATCACCCGGTTATTCTACATCAGATATGCACCCAAACCCAGTTTAGAAGTATCTGTATACAACACAAAGTCTCTTTTCCCTGATGGCATTGCTAAAGCTGGTGCTGTAGTGAGTGAATGCTTCAATTCCTCAAAGCTCCTTTGACAATCATCTCCCCAAACAAACTTTGCATTCTTCTTTGTCAGAGCAGTCAAGGGAACTGCAATAGTGGAGAAGCCCTTGATGAACTTCCGATAATAACCTGCCAACCCTAGGAAGCTGCGTATCTCAGATGCACTCTTAGGTATAGCCCATTCTTTCACTGCCTCCACCTTGCTCGGATCCACCTCCACACCCGCACTCGACACAATTTGGCCTAAGAACGCCACATTCTCCAGCCAAAATTGGCACTTGCTGAATATGCAAATAGCTTCTTCTCCCTCAACAACTGCAAGGTTGTCCTCAGATGCTGATTGTGCTCTTCTCTAGTCCTCGAATAGATAAGGATGTCATCCATGAACACAATGATGAACTGATCGAGGTAAGGCTGGAATACTCGATTCATGAGATCCATGAAGATAGCTGGGGCATTAGTCAGCCCAAACGGCATAACTAAGAACTCTAGTGCACATAAAGAGTCCTGAAAGCTGTCTTATGCACATCCGTCTCCCTCACTTTCAGCTGATGTTACCCTGATCTGAGATCTATCTTTGAAAATACTGAGGCCCCCTGCAACTGATCAAATAGGTCATCAATCCTTGGTAGTGGGTACTTGTTCTTCACCGTCACCCGGTTCAACTCCCGGTAATCAATGCACAGTCTCATGCTCCCATCCTTTTTCTTCACAAATAGTACTGGTGCGCCCCATGGGGAGAAACTGGGGCATATGAATCCCTTTTCGAGCAACTCCTGTATCTGGTCCTTCAACTCTTTCATCTCTGTGGGAGCTAATCGGTATAGTGCCTTAGAGATTGGAATTGTACCTGGCATCAACTCTATCGAAAACTCTACCTCTCTCTCAGGTGGAACACCAGAAATATCGTCAGGGAACACATCGGGAAACTTCCTGACCACTTCTATCTCTTAGATCACTTGATCAACTGTTTCTGGTACAGATATAACACTAGCTAGAAATCCCTGGCAGCCCCTCCTCATGATCTTTCTTGCCTGGATGCAAGATATCACTCGTGGCATCTGTCTACATCTGGCCGCCTCAAAGATAAACGGCTTCCCACCAGGTGGTATAATTCTCACTGTCCTCTGTCGAAAATCGATCGATGCCTCATTTGATGTCAACCAGTCCATCCCTAAGATAATATCAAACTCTGGCATGGGCAAAACTATCAAGTCCGTCCGAACAAAATTCCCCTGCAAGTTGAGCTCCACGCCTCTAGCCAATTCGTTGATAACATATCTTCCCCTGATGGGAGTGTCACACTGAATCCCCAACTCAAATTCTCCGGTGTGATACCCATACTCGCTACGAAGGACTCTGCTATGAAAGAATGTGTAGCTCCTGAATCTAGTAGAGCGTTGGTGGCAACTCCCGACAAGAAAATTTGACCTGAAAAGAAGTGGCATCATACCCCACTAACTCTTATTCCTAATCGTGCTGACTAAAACCATAAGATCAAGTTCTCAACATATAGTGGGGAACAAGGCATGCAATTTTTTAATGAGAAAACAGTTTCAATCTCATAGCCATTAACACTATCATGTTACTATTACGCAGTAATGAATAAGGTATTGAACAAGTTACCTGTGATCAACGTAGAGTCTGGGTTTGCTTGCTCCGCCTACATGACGAAGACTCTGCCCGGAACAGGCTTCCTCAGCTTTTGACACGCCGTGGATATGTGTCTCGATGCCTTGCAATTGAAGCACACATTTGCCTTTGCCTGGCACTTCCCAAAATGTCTGCGCTGACACTCCAGGCATAGCGGCCTATCATCTGACTTTGGGGCTGTAGGCCTCTGTAGTTGCTTCCCTTGTTGCTTGAACTGTCTGGGAGGACCTGTGTGAGGCTTCTTGTTCTCCTGTTGTGATGGCTGGGGTGATGGCCTCTTCCTCTGCACATCCTGATCCATCTCCTGGAGCACCCTCTCAGCCCGAATGTCAGGCCTCGTGCTAACAAACAGAGATTATAGCACAATTAAGCACATAACCACGGAAGCGAAAGATCGGGCTTAAAAATTTTTTCGAAATCATTTGAGCCTGAACTCAAAATCATCATTCAAAATATTCATAATCAAAATACGAGTTGACTCAAACTCATATAAAACAGGTAACAATCAATGCTCAAATCAAATACAGATCCCCAATACATAAAAACACGGGGCATCCCCCGGTTCAATACATATCATAAAATAACTGGGACTCAAGAGAATGGGGATCGACCAGCTGGCACTCCACTCGGTCCAGCTTGGCTACCTGAAGATCCTGCAAATGGATAACACAGACCCAAAAAACACAAAAGCAGGAAAATAAATACGAGGTCAAGCCTCAGTACGAAGAGTCATCTAAAACAGCAATCAAACAACATGCTATAAATCAAGTCATGAAATGCATGTGGCTGCCAAAGGAATCCGTCATCAAGGCCAGTTAATCATCTGGAAAAAATCATCTCAAGTCAGCCTCTATACCACAGCCAAGAAGCCGGTGGAAATCATCGGTCCGTGATATTCCGCCCAGTCAGCCATCACAACTCGGTGGTATTGCGATACGACATGTCAGGCCCCGTGCTAATTTCACAGGATTAGAGCACAATTAAGCACATAATCATGGAAGCGTAAAACAGGGCTTAAAAATTTTTCGAAATAATATGGGCCTGAACTCAAAACATACATTCAAAATATCAATACTCAAAATACGAGTTGACTCAATCTCATATAAAACAGGTAACGACAAATCTCAAATCAAATACAGATCCCCAATACATAAAAACACGGGGCATCCCCCGGTTCAATACATATCATAAAATAACTGGGACTCAAGAGAATGGGGATCGACCAGCTGGCACTCCACTCGGTCCAGCTTGGCTACCTGAAGATCCTGCAAATGGATAACACAGACCCAAAAAACACAAAAGCAGGAAAATAAATACGAGGTCAAGCCTCAGTACGAAGAGTCATCTAAAACAGCAATCAAACAACATGCTATAAATCAAGTCATGAAATGCATGTGGCTGCCAAAGGAATCCGTCATCAAGGCCAGTTAATCATCTGGAAAAAATCATCTCAAGTCAGCCTCTATACCACAGCCAAGAAGCCGGTGGAAATCATCGGTCCGTGATATTCCGCCCAGTCAGCCATCACAACTCGGTGGTATTGCGATACGACATGTCAGGCCCCGTGCTAATTTCACAGGATTAGAGCACAATTAAGCACATAATCATGGAAGCGTAAAACAGGGCTTAAAAATTTTTCGAAATAATATGGGCCTGAACTCAAAACATACATTCAAAATGTCAATACTCAAAATACGAGTTGACTCAAACTCATATAAAACAGGTAACAACAAATCTCAATTCAAATACAGATCCCCAATATATAAAAACACGGGGCATCCCCCGGTTCAATACATAGTAAAAGTTGACTGGGACTCAAGGAAACGGGGATCGTCCAGCTGACGCTCCACTCTGTCCAGCTTGGTTACCTGAAGATCCTGCAAATGGGTAACACAGACCGAAACAACACAAAAGCAGGAAAAAAAATACGAGGTCAAGCCTCAGTACGAAGAGCTATCAAAACAGATAATCATGCAACATGCTATAATCAACGCTATGAAATGCATGAGCGCTATCAAGGATCGGATAGCTAGATCAGTGTATCAACTGGCAAATCATCTCAGTCAGTCTCTATACCCGCACGGTGTATCAACCGGGGAAATCATCGGTCCGTGATCTTCAGAGCCCGTCAGCCCATCACAGATCGGTGGTAGACACTCGAATCCGGTAGTCACCACTCCGATGATAGAGTTGGACTTTCCAGGCACAACTCATCAGTCGTCCAGTCACAACGTGGCTTTCAATCGGATCATCAATCAATCTGTTAATCAGGCTCAAGATGTATGCATGTATGCCGATTCAATATTCAATGCCAATACGTGAAAACAGAATGCAAAACTCAATCAATTCACAAGCTTTATCACATAAATCACAGAAGCATATCAGCAGATTTCACAACATCAATCACAGCCATGTTCATGCTCAATCTGCTAAATCTGCTCATTTCGTACCTACAACCCAGGCACAACTCATCAGTCGTCCAGTCACAACGTGGCTTTCAATCGGATCATCAATCAATCTGTTAATCAGGCTCAAGATGTATGCATGTATGCCGATTCAATATTCAATGCCAATACGTGAAAACAGAATGCAAAACTCAATCAATTCACAAGCTTTATCACATAAATCACAGAAGCATATCAGCAGATTTCACAACATCAATCACAGCCATGTTCATGCTCAATCTGCTAAATCTGCTCATTTCGTACCTACAACAGCTGATTTCTACCTCAACAGATATAACAGGGCACGGCAATTCCAACCAGCACCAACCAGCTTTCACTTGGTTCCTTCAACCACGGCAGAAGCTATCCTGAATCTCAAATCTGTTAAGGAAACTCATACTCAGTTCATATGTAGCTCAAATCTGAACTTCAATACATAATTTCCTACGGCCAAGAACTCGAATCCAGTTCTACTTCTAAAAAAAGAACTACAGCCAATACTAAGCTTAGAATGGTAGGAAAATGCTTACCCAGAAGTTGAAATTAGTTGAGAACTAACGGGTTCCACTACACGAAGAAAGCAGCAACTTCGCGATCCTCCCCAAGGTCTTTCTAAAGCCTCAAATGGGTAACAATCGGTAGAGCAACTCACAAGGAATCCAGCGCCACCAAGTTCACTCAAAACAACGGCGGGAAGCGGCGGCAATCGACGGAGAAAAGTCACAGTGAACAGTAGCTAAAACGAGGGTTTGGATATGGAGATAAGAAATATCGGGTTCAGAATAATTCTAAGTGTAGATCAACACTTATCTATATATATATATATATCAATCCAACTGCTGCTGTTCTCAAAATAACCAGGCGTCGTGAACAGTAGGTATCTCACAACAGATACCAGTCGTTGCTTTCAACAGAAACCAGATTTTCCTCTTAACAAAACCAGCAGCAACCACCAGGCGTTGCATTTGCAAAGTAGCATCAAAACGACACCGTTCCAACTAAACAAAATGACGCCGCATCGTTCCACCAGCTGACAACAGATTATATCAAAACAACCAAGGACTGGTTGCGCTCAAAAATCAAAACGACGACGTAAAGAATACGTCAGCATCGCTGCCAACAGCAGACGCAGCCAACAGCTGGTAACAAATTCCTCACAACTGGTACCAGACGCAATACACAAAACGTTGCGTTTCAACTTATCAAAACGACGTCGCGTTGCTCCCACGACTGGTTCCTCAAACCAGCAGTTGGTCATTCAGCTGGGACAATTCCTCACAACGCAACAGCTGATAACGCTACAATCCAGCAGTCAACACCAAAAGGTTTACCAACACGTGTCGCTTTCTTGTTAAATCTCGCACCCAAAGAAACTACTGCCAGCAGCAATCTCTTCAAATGCAACTACTGATTTCCAATTTCCACCAGCTGTGAGCTACAGTACCGCTGACTCGCGTTGACTTCTGAAATATGCTACGACTGGTTTCTTG
>KQ986749.1:64369-75765 GCA_001598015.1 Dorcoceras hygrometricum
AAGCTGTATCACGTAAATCACAGAAGCATATCAGCAGATTTCATAACATCAATCACAGCCATGTTCACGCTCAAGCTGCTAAATCTGCTCAATTCGTACCTCCAACAGCTGATTTCTACCTCAACAGATATAACAGGGCACGGCAATTCCAACCAGCACCAACCAGCTTTCACCTGGTTCCTTCATACAATTCAATACGTGAAAACATAATGTAAAACTCAATCAATTCACAAGCTGTATCACGTAAATCACAGAAGCATATCAGCAGATTTCATAACATCAATCACAGCCATGTTCACGCTCAAGCTGCTAAATCTGCTCAATTCGTACCTCCAACAGCTGATTTCTACCTCAACAGATATAACAGGGCACGGCAATTCCAACCAGCACCAACCAGCTTTCACCTGGTTCCTTCAACCACTACAGAAGCTATCCTGAATCTCAAATCTGTTAAGGAAACTCATAATCAGTTCATATCTAGCTCAAATCTGAACTTCAATACATAATTTCCTACGGCCAAGAACTCGAATCCAGTTCTACTTCTAAACAAAGTACTACAGCCAATACTAAGCTTAGAACGGTAGGAAAATGTTTACCCAGAAGCTGAAATTAGTGAAGAACTAACAGGTTCCACTACACGAAGAAAGCAGCAACTTCGCGATCCTCCCCAAGGTCTTTCTACAGCCTCAAATGGGTAACAATCGGTAGAGAAACTCACAAGGAATCCAGCGCCACCAAGTTCACTCAAAACAACGGCGGGAAGCGGCGGCAATCGATGGAGAAAAGTCACGGTGAACAGTAGTTAAAACGAGGGTTTGGATATGGAGATAAGAAATATCGGATTCAGAATAATTCTAATTGTCGATCAACACTTATCTATATATATATATATATCTCAATCCAACTGCTGCTGTTCTCAAAATAACCAGGCGTCGTGAACAGTAGGTATCTCACAACGGATACCAGTCGTTTCTTTCAACAGAAACCAGATTTTCCTCTTAACAAAACCAGCAGCAACCACCAGGCGTTGCATTTGCAAAGTAGCATCAAAACAACACCGTTCCAACTAAACAAAATGACGCCGCAGCGTTCCACCAGCTGACAACAGATTTCTCATGCGAAGCAACCAAAAGCTGGTAACAGATTCCTTTCAAAAACCACCAGCGGCTGGTTACGCGAAACAATACATAACGACGACGTAAAGGAAACGTCATCATATCTGTCAACAGCTGGTTAACCAACCCAGCGACTGGATGAATCACGCAACAGATCCCTCGCTGCTGGTACCAGACGAAAACCCAAAACGCTGCGTTTTTAACTTATCAAAACGACGTCGCGTTGCTCTCACGACTGGTTCCTCAAACCAGCAGCTGGTCACTCAGCTGGAACAATTTCTCACAACGCAACAGCTGATAGCGCTACAACTGATTTCCTCATGCTACGTCTGGTTCTACTAAACGACAGCGTATTACTCCTACGCCACCAACAGCTGATAACAGACTTCATCAACTCGCGCAACTACTGATTCGAATTTCACCAGCTACGAGCTACAACCATTGACTCGCATTGACTCTTGAATTTTGCTGCGATTGGTTTCTAAAACTTAGAGAAATTCGACAACCAAAAATCCCGTGACTAATCCTACGAAACAGATTAATCACTATTCGAATTTCTCAATCCTCACACGACAACTCCGTCGATCACCACTCCGATGATAGCGTTGGACCATTCGGGCATGACTACTCAGTCAGCCGGTCACAACGTGGCTTTCAATCAGATCATCAATCGATCGAATGGCTCAATATGTATGCATGTATGACAAGAAATTCAAATCTAATTTCTACATGCACAATCTACGCAAAACAAAACAAACAATCAATCAATTCATCAATTCAGTTTCACGTAATTCACATAATAGACTCTCAACAGATTCCACATCTCGAAATATAGTCATGTTTAAGCTCACAGCCGTTTAGAGCTGCTCCAATTCGTACCTCAATCCTTAAAATCTACCTCACAGATTCGAGACAGGGCACGGCAACCACACGACCAAAGCAACCAGATTTCTCCTGGCTCACAAACACGGCATAGACTTCCTGGAAGCTGAAATCTGTTACAAAGCCTCGTAAATCAGCTTAATTGTATTTCAAATCTGAACTTTAAGCATCGCATCCTATGGTCAGAACTCTGTTCTAGTTCTACAAGTCTACCGAAGCTTAAAACAACAAGAAACGCTCACCCAAAAGCTCACATCTAACAGAGAAGGCTCGGTCAGATCTCACGAAGAACTTCGAACCAACAGCAACGTCACGCTTCCTTCCTCAAGTCGTTCTACATCCTCAACTAGGTAGCAATCGAAAGAGCTAAACAAGGGGAGTTAAGCGCCACCAAAATCGTCCAAAACAAAGGCTGGAAACGATGGGAATCTAACGGAAAATGTTCGAATGAACAGTGTCGGTCGAGGGTTTCAAATGAGAAGATAGGAAATGTCAGGTGAAAAATTACTAAGTGTTCATCTCTACTTAGCGTATAAATTCACCAGCCACCGACTTAAACAGATTCCTTCACCAAAATCATCTTCTGTACTGAACGGATTCCTCGCATCAAATCCTAGCGCCAAACATATCTCTCGAACCTGAAACCAGCGCTCACATATCCATCAGATTTCAGCGCTAACGCTAAACACCTACACACTAAACCAAACGACATCGTACGTGTGACATCTGAAATGCTCCAGCGTTAACATATATCAGATCTCTCAGCGCTCGCACAAGTTCGATCACGCTAAGCGCTAATTAGTCAAAACGACGACGCTTCTGAGACATCTGAAACCAACACTAGCGCTAATCGCTGATCAGATCTCTCCATGCATTGCTAAGGCACTACATCAAACGACGTCCCTACAACTTATCAAAACGGCGCAGCATCGCTAACACATGTTGACCAACGTTGACATCTGCTCTTGTCCACACGCTAGCGCTTACAGATCTCTCGCTACTCTCCAGCTGCGTTGACTAATCGTTCACGTCTGATTACACCAACCGCGAGACATCTAAACATCACTAAACGATGGCATATCGCTACAAGCGCTACACTCGACCACCAAATCTCTCTCTCCCTGGCAGATCTCTCACTCCACCAGACTTCACCAAAACGACAGCGTTTTACTAAAAATTCGCGGAAACTCATGCGAACGTTCAGGGAATCATATTTCTATCCAATTCTCATCAATTCAACTCAAATCTCAACCAGATCTCATTCGATAAATCCAGAACTAAATTCTGAACGATTTCCACAAGAGATCTGAAATTCTCAAATCAGGTTTCACCAAAAATCACAAAATCTGAAATCTGAAAATTCGAAAATTCTAAATTCTAATTTCTCAATCCTCACATTCTTCCCACCTTAAGAGATTTCGTCCTCGAAATCAAAGGCAAACACTGGGAAGAAAAATCAAATCATTCGAATCAAACACAATCATCTAATCAAACTCGAAGAAAAGAATCAGAATTTACCTGGAATTCACATTGTCAATGCTCAAACAGATGAGGCTAGTCTTGTCTCATCTTCTCCTCAACCTCCCAGGTAGCTTCTTCTCGGCCATGCTTACTCCATTGGACCATCACCAACGGAATTATCTTGTTCCTCAATTGTTTCTCCTTCCTATAAAGAATCTGCACTGGATATTCTACATAGCTCAAGGAAGAATCCAGCTCAACCTCATCGGTTCTCAACACATGGGACGGATCTGGCTCATATTTTCTCAACATTGACACATGAAAAACATCATGAATCGCTGTTAATTCATCGGACAGCCTCATTCTATAAGCCACCTGTCCAATCCTCAACAATCTCGAAGGGACCAATGAATCTAGGAGCTAATTTGCCTTTAAATCTAAACCTCATCACGCTCTTGAAAGGAGAAATCTTAAGAAACACGTGATCGCCAACCTCAAACTCTAACGGTCGACGTCTTCAGTTAGCATAGCTGGTAAATCTATCTTGTGCAGCCTTCATTCTACTTCGAATCAAATCAATCTGATCTTTCATGTGCTGCACAAACTCAGGTGTAGAAAGCTGTTTCTCACCAACTTCTTCCCAACAGATCGGAGATCTGCACTTTAGACCGTACAACGCCTCAAATGGAGCCATCCCGATAGTCACCTGGTAGCTGTTGTTATACGAAAATTCAACCAAGGACAAAGAATCCTGCCAGCCACCACTGAAATCCATCACAACTGCACGCAGCATATCCTCTAAAGTCTGAATGGTACGCTCATACTGACCATCTGTCTGTGGGTGATATAGCCAATCTCGAACCCATCGCTGCTTGCAGACTCTTCCAGAAACGAGAAGTGAATGTTGGATCTCTATCAGACACTATCGAAACAGGAACTCCATGAAATCTAACCACATCGTCAATGTACAGTTTCGCCATTTTCTTCATCGAACACCTCACATCATAGGGAATAAAATGGGCTGACTTCGAGAGTCGATCAATCACCATCCAAATCGCATCACATCTCCTACTCGATCGAGGTAGATGAGTCACAAAATCCATGGCGATGTGCTCCCAATTCCATTGGGGCACCTCCAAACTCTGTAGAAATCCACCAGGTCTCATTCTCTCAGCCTTGACCTGCTGTAAATTCAGAAACCTAGCCACAAAACCAGAGATGTCGCTCTTCATTCCTTCCCACCAGTAATGAGATTTCAAGGCATGGTACATATTTCTCTCGCCTGGATGCACACTATACCGGCTACAATGCGCTTCGTTCAGAATGGTCTCCTTCAAATCGATCAAGTTCGGAACCACCAATCTTCCTCGAAATCTCAGACACCCATCCGAAGTAACAGAGAAATCATCAGACTGGACACTTCGGGCTTTAATCTTCAACTCATGAACATATGGATCAGTCCTCTGCGCCTCCCTGATGTCGCTCACAATCTGCGGTTCTACTTGGATCGAAGAAACCATAAAGTGCTGATCACTATGCTAGAAACGCCAACCAGAAGTACTCAACTACTCATAGACTTTAGAGACACTCAAAAACGAAAGCATCGCATGCTGGGTCTTCCTACTCAAAGCATCTGCTACTGAGTTCATCCGCTCAGGCTGATACTGAATCTCACAGTTAAAGTCCTTGAGCAATTCCATCCATCGTCGTTGCCTCATATTCAGATCAGACTACGTGAAGATATATTTTAGGCTCTTGTGGTCGGTGTACACCACAAATTCTTCACCATACAGATAATGTCGCCAAATCTTCACCATACAGATAATGTCGAGACGCATAGGCAATCACATACCCGTTCTGCATTAGAACACATCCCAAACCATTGAGAGAAGCATCGGAGCACACAACGAATCCTCCAGATCCAGACGGCAGAGCCAAAACAGGAGCAGTAGTCAACTTCTCCTTCAACGTCTAAAAACTGTACTCGCATTCATCAGTACAAACGAACTTTCGATCCTTCTGAGTCAATTGAGTCATCGGCCTGGTGATCAAAGAAAACTTCTCGATAAAACGCCTGTAATAGCAAGCCAATCCCAAAAAGCTACAGATCTCTAAAACGTTCCTAGGTCTCTCCCAGTTAAGAACTGCTTCGACCTTACTCGGATCCACCGAAATCCCTTGCGCCGAAATCACATGACCCAAAAAGATAATTCTGTCAAGCCAAAATTCACACTTGCTGAACTTGGCGTACAACTGCGAGTCTCTCAATCTCTGCAACACCAATCTCAGATGCTCCTTATGCTCTCTTAAGCTCCTCGAATACACTAGGATATCATCTATGAAGACAATCACGAACCGATCGATGTACTCACTAAAGACGCGATTCATCAAATCCATGAAAACAGCTGTGCCATTCGTCAACCCAAACGGCATGACCAGAAACTCATAATGCCCATATCGATTCCGAAAAGCTTTCTTCGCCACATCAGCATCTCTAATCCGCAACTGGTGATAACCAGAGCGCAAATCAATCTTCGAGTATACGACCGATCCTTGCAACTGATCGATCCTTGCAACTGATCGAACAAGTCATCAATCCTCGGCAAAGGATACCTGTTCTTCACCGTCGCTTTATTCAACTGTCTGAAATCCACGCACATCCTCATAGACCCATCTTTCTTCTTCACGAAAAGAATCAGAGCTCCCCAAGGCGACATACTCGGTCTGATGAAGCTTTTCTCCAAGAGATCTCTCAACTGATCCTTCAGATCTTTCAAATATGCTAGCGCCAACCGATACGGAGCTCTAGAAATCGGGACGGCACCGGGTGTTAGAACAATATTTATTAAGTTTTGGTGATAACAAAAAGACAAAATGGATTGATCGTACAAGTGCTATTTTATCAGCTGGAGCTTTCATGGAGAGATCAGCAGATGATTAGTTGGAGGAGTGCTAAACGACGGCGTTTTTATAAAGTGGAACGACGTCGTTGGTATGAACAGTTTCAGATTCAGCAGATACCTTCTTGAAGAGCTACAGCAGTTATTCGTGAAGATTCAACAGATGATATTCAAGTTGAGTTCTATCGTGTTTTGCTAAGAAGTCTAAACGACGGCGTTTTGATAAGTTGGAACGACGTCGTGGAGTGCACAGTTTCAGTTCAGCATAAGAAGATTTCAGCAGACTCTTTGTTGAAGTAGTTCAGCAGTTGGTTTAGTATCTTTGTTGAAGAAAGCTATACGACAGCGTTTGAGTTAGTTGGAACGACAGCGTTTTGGATCAATTCAGCAGAAGCGTTCTTTAGAGAATTCAGCAGATGTTTTGTATCAGCAGACAGCTACAGTGTCTTCAATCAGCAGATGCACTTCATGAGGTTATCCAGCAGATGTATTTCGAAGACAGCTAAACGGTGTCGCTTAAATAAGTTGACACGACATCGTTTTATTGCTAAAGATCAGCAGATGGAAAAACGCGTACGCATTTCAGCAGAAGAATTATTCTAAGCGTTTTTCCAGTCGAAGCTTTCAACGAAGATGAATATAAGTGCTGATTTCCAAAGTAGTTTCAGGCGCAAGCTCAAAGTATTTGAAATACGATCGTTTGCTTATTTGGAAAAGATTTATTGGATCGTACAGTTGCCTGGAATGAAGGAAACAAGGTGGGTACTATTTTGGGTGAATAGTACAGTGTACAGTTGCCGTTTCTCTATGCTTGCACAGATATGGAAAGAAGACAAATTGGCTCTGTGGATGAGCGTTTGACCTTGCAGTGGAGCAGAGATTACGGTGTACTATTTTGGCAGTAATTCAAACGGGATTTATTTCCTTTGGAGGATTTAATGTTACCGTTGCAATCGAAGCCTATAAATACCAGCAGAGGCTTTGAAGAACTTACCAATCGCTTATTATTCTTGCTACAACGCTGCCAAAATATTTACAGAGCTTTCTATTCTCTTTGATATTTCAAAAAGCTCAAGACTCGAAGAACAATTCGTTTTTGATCTTCATTAGACAATCTTTCGAGTCAAATTACAGTCTCTAGCTTTGTGTTCTCATTGATATATTTGATAGAGTCTGTAAACGAACTGTCTTTTAAGAAGTTCGTAAAACGTTAAACATTGTAAAAACCAGCAGCTAGTCTACGTGAAGCATTGTGAAGTGCTAGGAGTTCTCAAGGCTGTTGGCTTTGGGATCGGGTGCTTGTAGATTGTCTACTTGTATCAAAGTCTTCTAGTGATACCTTCCGAGGAGGAAGAAGGGGAGACGTAGGATATTTATATCCAAACTTCCAGAAACAAACTCTCGACTCAAACTTTTATTTACGCATTTATTTTGAGTTTACGCATTGTACTTTGTTCACAAACTAATCGGCCTATTTCCGCACATTTATTTGTGGCTGAGAAGTTTGCTTAAGACTGAGAATCCAAAAGTTTTTAAAAGAACCTTTGAAGTAGAAAAATCGAAGGAGTTCATTCAACCCCCCCCTTCTGAACTCCTATTTGCTTAGTGATCCTATTTCTGGGGACCATCAAGTGGTATCAGAGCAGGAATCTCAGTTATTGAACATTGTATCTTTGTGCTTTATATCTTTCAAATATGTCTACCTCACAAAATAAGATTCCTTTGTTTTCCAGAGTCGAATATGACGATTGGAAGATTCGCATGCAGGCTCATCTTGCTGCGATGGATGATGAGATGTGGAACGTTATCACTGACGGGCCACTAAAGATTATGAAGCCAAATCTGGCGTTCTCTGTGTCAAATGGCGAGGCGCAGTTCCTGGAAAAGGCCAGACATGAATTTACAAACGACGACAAGAAGAAAGCCAATCTGGACAACGTGGCCAGGGACATTCTCTATAAGACGCTGGACAAAGACAAGAATATGTTCAGCAAAATCAAGACCTGCGCTACTGCCAAAGACATCTGGGAAAAGCTTGTCCAAATTTGCGAAGGCAGTGATGAAACCAAGGAGAACAAGCTGACTGTGGCTCAGCAGAAATATGAAGCCATAAAGATGAAAGATGGCGAATCCATGGCTGATTTCGACGAGCGCTTCAGTGCCATTATTATTGAGTTGAACAGCTTGGGCAAGGAGTATAGCAACAGGGCCCCCCTTCCTGAACTCCTATTTGCTTAGTGATCCTATTTCCGGGGACCATCACCGGGCACCAACTCGATGCTGAAGTCGATCTCACGTCTTGGAGGGAATCTATGAATCTCATCCGGAAACACATCGGGAAACTCTCGAAAGATCGGAATGTAGCTCAACTCCAATCGTGGCTCTTGGGAAATGTCAAGCGCATAAATCATGAATCCAGCATTATCCAGCGATAGCTGGCTAAACATCTCCATGGCGGACACCAGTGGAATCTTCGAGCGTGAAATAGCACCCTAGAACTCCCACTTCTCACCCGAATCAGGGAGAAATCTCACCACACCATGAAAGCAGTCAACAAGCCTTATAGCTAGACAATACATCCATTCCCAAGATGCAATCAAAATCTCTGATTCCCAAAACAATCAGATTGGACACCAAAACATGCTCATCAAATCGAAGCACACAATCCAACACCACTTGACGGGACCACAGACTCACACCAGCAGGGGTAGACACGGAAACAACATCACACAATGGGGAATAACTCAACCCATGCTCACAAACAAACAACTCAGAAATAAAAGAGTGTGATGTACCAGTGTCAAATAGAACTCTCGCAGGATAATCGAAAATAGAGCATGTACCTGCGATGACTATGGCAGGTGTCTCCTCAGCCTGCTCTCTCGTCAAAGCGTTTGCCTGAGCCTGCTGTGGAATCTAAAATTGAGGTCTCGAAGGTGCTCCAAACCTATAAGGCTCATGGGGTTGGAATCCAGATCGCTGGGTGGGGGCAGGAAACTACGGTCTCTGTGAAGAACCACCAGCTGATCCCTGCTGCGAAGGAGCTGAAGTCTGTCCCCTCAACAAAGGACATACTCTCCAAAAATGTCCAGGCTATCCACAGTTACCGCAAGTACCTTGCACTCCACGACACTGCGAAGTCAAATGCCTTCCTCCGCACTTTCCACAAGACATGCCGCTAGTACCACTGCCAGAACCAGAACTCGCAGAACCAGAGGAACTCGAATTCACCTTCTTCTTGAACTGTTTCCCTTGAGGTCGAAACCCTTGGTGATTCGTCTGCTGCTACGACCCTTGAGGAGAATAAAAAGATTACGACGCATCCTGAACAGGCTGATAGGTGCGTCCAGTAGTCAGCCGAGTCGGAGCATCTCCTCCAGCAAACTCTCCTCAATATCCACCGCTCGGTTCACTGCATCGATATAGGTCGCAGGTGAACCAGACAAAACCATCCGGTACAGATCAGGCCTCAAGCCTTTCAGAAATTTGTTCCTCTTCGTCCTCTCCTGGTTGGATACGTGTGGCACATAGATCAAAAGAGCAGAAAACTGTCGGGCATACTCAGCCACTCGCATGTTACCCTGCTTCAGGTTGTCGAACTCTCGCTCGCGGCTGTTATATAAGGACTCCGGGGTATACTCCTGCCGAAACGCCTCACAGAAGCTCTCCCAAGTGATCACAGCCCCACTATCACGAAGGATACGAGAAGTACCTATCCACCAGCGCTGTGCATTGTCTCTCAGCTGCAACACCGTAGCTTCAGTCTCTTCTCGGGAGCATACTCCAGAGTATCGAACAACTCCTCCATCTGAACTAACCAAGCTTCGGCCATCGCACCACCCACAGCTACAGAAAACGTCGGAGGGTTCGTCCGCTGAAATCTAGCTAAGCCAACTCCATCTCGCCTATCTGTCTGGTAACGTTCTCAACCTGATGAACATCATCATCACTACCTGCCCTAGATTAATCATAGAGTCAATCAAAATCAAATCAAAACTCTGTGCCTAGACTCGAGTGTGATCAAAAGAAATCGAGCTTATCCCAGTTTAAGCTCTGATATAAAAAATGTCAGGCCCCGTGCCAACAAACAGAGATTATAGCATAATTAAGCACATAAACACGGAAGCGAAAGATCGGGCTTAAAAATTTTTCGAAATCATTTGGGCCTGAACTCAAAATCATCATTCAAAATACGAGTTGACTCAAACTCATATAAAATAGGTAACAATCAATACTCAAATCAAATACAGATCCCCAATACATAAAAACACGGGGCATCCCCCGGTTCAATACATATCATAAAATAACTGGGACTCAAGAGAACGGGGATCGACCAGCTGGCACTCCACTCGGCCCAGCTTGGCTACCTGAAGATCCTGCAAATGGGTAACACAGACCCAAACAACACAAAAGCAGGAAAACAAATACGAGGTCAAGCCTCAGTACGAAGAGCCATATAAAAAAACAGCAATCAAACAACATGCTATAAATCAAGTCATGAAATGCATGTGGCTGCCAAAGAAATCAGTCATCAAGGCCAGTTAATAATCTGGCAAAAATCATCTCAAGTCAGCTTCTATACCACGCACAGCCAAGCAGCCGGTGGAAATCATCGGTCCGTGATATTCCGCCCGTCAGCCATCACAGCTCGGTGGTATTCCGATACGACAACTCCGTCGATCACGACTCCGATGATAGCGTTGGACCATTCGGGCACGACTACTCAGTCAGCCGGTCACAACGTGGCTTTCAATCAGGTCATCAATCGATAGAATGGCTCAATATGTATGCATGTATGACAAGAAATTCAAATCTGATTTCTACATGCACAATCTACGCAAAACAGAACAAACAATCAATCAATTCATCAATTCAGTTTCACGTAATTCACATAACAGCCTCTCAACAGATTCCACAACTCGAAATATAGTCATGTTCAAGCTCACAGCCGTTTAGAGCTGCTCCAATTCGTACCTCAATCCTTAAAATCTACCTCACAAATTCGAGACAGGGCACGACAACCACACGGCCAAAGCAA
>KQ986749.1:76020-88282 GCA_001598015.1 Dorcoceras hygrometricum
CCAAAGCAACCAGATTTCTCCTGGCTCACAAACACGGCAGAGACTTCCTGGAAGCTGAAATCTGTTACAAAGCCTCGTAAATCAGCTTAATTCTATTTCAAATCTGATCTTTTAACCATTACAGCCTACGGTCAGAACTCTGTTCTAGTTCTACAAGTCTACCGAATCTTAAAACAAAAAGAAACACTCACCCAAAAGCTCACATCTAACAGAGGAAGGCTCGGTCAGATCTCACGAAGAACTTCGAACCAACAGCAACGTCACGCTTCCTTCCTCAAGTCGTTCTACAGCCTCAACTAGGTAGTAATCGAAAGAGCTAAACAAGGGGAGTTCAGCGCCACCAAATCGTCCAAAACAAAAACTGGAAACGATGGGAATCTAACGGAGAAATGTTCGAATGAATAGTGTCGGTCGAGGGTTTCAAATGAGAAGATAGGAAATTTCGGGTGAAAAATGACTAAGTGTTCATCTCTACTTAGCGTATAAATTCACCAGCCACCGACTTAAACAGATTCCTTCACCAAAATCATCTTCTGGTACTGAACAGATTCCTCGCATCAAATCCTAGCGCCAAACAGATCTCTCGAACCTGAAACCAGCGCTCACATATCCATCAGATTTCAGCGCTAACGCTAAACACCTACACACTAAACCAAACGACATCGTACGCGTGACATCTGAAATGCTCCAGCGTTAACATACATCAGATCTCTCAGCGCTCGCACAAGTTCGATCACGCTAAGCGCTAATTAGTCAAAACGACTACGCTTCTGAGACATCTGAAACCAACACTAGCGCTCATCGCTGATCAGATCTCTCCATGCATTGCTAAGGCACTACATCAAACGACGTCACTACAACTTATCAAAACGACGCAGCATCGCTAACACATGTTGACCAACGTTGACATCTGCTCTTGTCCACACGCTAGCGCTAACAGATCTCTCGCTACTCTCCAGATGCGTTGACTAATCGTTGACATCTGATTACACCAACCGCAAGACATCTGAACATCACGAAACGATCGCGTATCGCTACAAGCGCTACACTCGACCACCAGATCTCTCTCTCCCTGGAAGATCTCTCACTCCACCAGACTTCACCAAAACGACAGCGTTTTACTAAAAATTCACGGCAACTCACGCGAACGTTCAGGGAATCAGATTTCTATCCAATTCTCATCAATTCAACTCAAATCTCAACCAGATCTCACTCGATAAATCCCAAACTAAATTCTGAACGATTTTCATGAGAGATCTGAAATTCTCAAATCAGGTTTCACCAAAAATCACAAAATCCGAAATCTGAAAATTCGAAAATTCTAAATTCGAATTTCTCAATCCTCACACCGAAGGGCTCCTGCAATAGCCGCGGGATAATCAGTCACCCCCGCTACTAACACTTCCCTCTTGATTGTAAGCCTCAATCCCTCCACAAAGTTCTTCAGCTTCTCCCTTGCATTGTCAGCGATCAGGGGCATAAAATGACATCCTCTGTAAAACTTTCGAACAAACTCGGCCATCGACATCTCACCCTGTCGAAGGTTCATAAACTCCCTCTTCAGTCTGGCTCGGGCCTCCTCAGAGAAGTACTTGCCATAAAATAGCTCCTTGAACCCCTCCCAGGTCAAGGTATCAATGTCCACCGACTTCCCGGCTCCTTCCCACTATAAACGGGCATCACCTCGCAGCATGTACTTGGCGCATCGCACCCTGTCATCGTCCCTCATCTCCATAACGTCAAAGATTATCTCCAAGGACTCTATCCAGTCCTCAGCCACGAAAGGATCCGTGGTACCCGAGAACTCCTTCGGGCCCATCTTTCGAAAGCGCTCATACACTGCCTCCGTTCGCACCCTTCGAGCAACCTCAGACTGCTGCTCCAGCAACCGAGTCAATCTAGCCAACAACTGTCCACTAGCATCAAGGGGTGGAGGCGGAGGTGGGTCTCTCCTCCCCTCCTCCCGGTCCATGGAGTCGCTATTCAGCCGACGTCTAGGAGGCATATATGTGCATACAGTCCAAGATCACATATAACCCACATGCATCTATGACACATCATTGCTAAAAAACATAACTCGTGACAATTTTAAATCATTATACTTCAATCATGCATATTTTGAAACTTTAAAACTTACAAACTTGAGGCACGACCATTTGAGCTTCTCGGGACCGGCAGCAGGCACAACCCTTCAGGACCTTGCTCTGATACCAACTGAAACGACTCGACTCACTGAATATTTTCCTTTAAATAAAAGGAATAAATTTTTTTCTAACTATTCACGTGAACAGTACTATTCACGTAAATAGTACCCTCGATATTTTTCCCAAAATTGCTTTGCAAAATTAAACTTGATGTGACTAACAAAAAAAAATTCAAATAATGTCATACCGCGATAAAGTGTAGATCCCAACAAAATTTTCAAACGAATTAAATATCAAATTTCAAACTCTAACGAAATAAGAATTTATTTCAAAAAATAAATCGTAATGTACCCTCAAAATTTAAGTAACATCTCATAAAAATCTTTTGCGGAAGCTTAGAAGGTCTCGGGAGTGCGCCGCTAGTGTTCGAGCTCCTCAAACGACGTCGCCTTGAACCTCGTCATCAATCTCACCTGCACACAATCAGATCTAGTGAGACTAGAGGCTCAGCAAGCTCAAACCTGGATAACAAGTACTAAATATACATCCACATGCATTAAAATAATAATACTAAAAATACATTTTAAAATTCAAAATAAGAACTTTAAAAGGACTTTAAACTGTAAACTTTAATATTTAAACTATAAACTTTAAACATCATCTTAATATTTAAACTAATAAACTTTAAACATCATCGTCAAAAGTTTTAAATAAACTTCATCCTCAAATCCTCAAACTATATGTTATGGCATGTAAAACCTCAATAATGACATTTTCGGTGAAGTTTTCTCATTGATGCGACCCCTCTCTTTGCTTGATCAAGCTATAAACCATAGTACTAGGCTGGAATTGCTCTACGGACCTCTTGTGCCGTAGTCACTATCCCCTTCTAATATGGCTCTACGGACCTCATTCGCCGTAGTGACCATATTCCTCTACGTCTTGGTCACAAACAATTTGCATTCCTCAAAATAATTTTTTTTCTTTTTCATTCAAACATAAACGTCATATAACATGCCATTAACATCATAAAAAAAATTCATAATTTTAATTTTTCAAAAGTTTTCTGCCCGTAAACGTGTTTGAAATGTGTTAGAAAATAAAGAAAATTTTAGCCAGAATCAATCGGGACAGTTCTAGGCTTCTCGACAGGCTACTCGGACACCAAACGGTCTCGACGAGTCACCGGACAAGCCCAAAATTTACCACGATCAACCCGAGCCTAGAAGATAAAATTTCACATCTTAAACATGTTTACAAGTCATAATTATGTTGTCTGGGTGCCTTCAGAATGCTACCACGACCTCCAAAATTTCATCACTACAAGCTACATCTCCTCGGCTCCTATACATACCCGTACCACTCCTAACTCCACCGCCCTTAACTACCATCCCTGGGACTCAATTTACTTCATGTCTTACTCATCTTAGGGTCTTCTCAAGGATGCCTACAGGTACTGGCAGAACTACCCATGAACTCAATTACCACAGCCCAACAGATTCCCAATGGTGTGAGCCAAAAATCTATCATGCGGTCCCCTGCCCTCTAAGCTTCGTCCAGCTTCGATTCCTACCAACCTCAGGGCACCACCAGCAGCCTAAGTTATTATAGACACCATCCAATTCCTCAATGTGATCCTAAACAGCTCCCTGTATTGCCAAACCCACGCTCAAGGGACTTCACGTCACGCCTCTCAGCTTGCACGTGTACTCGTGCAGCTCCTGCACTCGACCAGCCTAGTCCAACCGACCATGACCTGCTCCTCCACCGACTGAACCCCCCTATAGCACCCTAAGGTCATAATAAAACGTCCCTAAAGCTTGCAGCATTCCCTGGACACTCTAGCAGCACACAAACAAAATCTGCACACAGAAAAAATGGCACAAGAACGAAGCCCCTCCAAGTAGTAATGTCTGATTTTTAAAAACTGAGTTTCCAGAATACTAACATGAATAACAGATTTAGGAACACACGTATATGGTCTGATTGTGGCAGAAATGAAATAGAACTTGCCTTGGATGGAGAAAATTTACGATTAACCGTTACCGAAAGCGTCGGAATTGATCGGGAGGCGAATTTCCTTCAAGATTCCCTTTAAAACTCACGGCGGCCTTTGCTATGTATTTGCAGGATATTTTCAGCTGTTCAAGTGAGGAATTGGGAAGGAAAATGTTTATGTTACTAATTATTAGGTTAGTGTGGCTAATTTGTCCCAAATTGCAATTTGGCCCTCTAAGTTATAATTAAATTGCTAATTGTCCAAACCTATAAATATTAAATTTTCTACACACTATTTCATTCAAATTATATCTGAAAATGATCAAAATTTTGGTATTATAAAAAATAAATGCTTATCCGCTCTTTTTCTCAAAAAGTCGCTTTCGTGAAAATAGCGCTCAAAATTCACATTTACTCAGTCTCTACTAAAACTTTAAATTTAAAATTAAATAAATATATTTTATATTTTTTTTTCTCCTAAAATCTTTAAAATAAGTTCTGGAATATTTTTAAGATCACCTCTATCGTCCCCGATCATCCTTTCGTAGCCCGCCATCGGATAATCACCTGAATCAAAAACCTCAAGAAACACATTTAAAACTTCACAATAAAATCATAATTAGTACTTTAAAGCCTCAATTAAAATTTCATTTTAAAATTTTTTTATCTCATGCATGTGGTTTATGGTGAGCGGATCTCGGATGCTACAGCCATGATGGCTGAAGAGAACAAGAGTGCGTGGGCTGATTTAGATTCAGAAGAATACAGCTCTAGAACCTCCTCATCAAGAGAAAGTGAAGATGAAGTACAGTGTTTCATGGCCGATGACACTGAGGAGATATTTGATTTCTCTAGTCCTGAATTTCCACGTGAGGCCTTGTTACTGCACTAAATGAGATGGTCCTCGAATATTATAAGCTTTCTCAATCATTCGAGGAAGTTAAAGCTGAAAGAGAGAGCTGTGCAACGAACGATGAGCTGGTTGGCTCAAGCAATATGCAAGTTGCTCTAAGTAAGCTTGTAACTGAGAATGAAAAATTGAGAAGCAAGTCCGAGGAGATGCTGAGTGAAAACCAATGATTAGCTGGAATAATAAGCTCCTGGACAAGATCTGCCTCACTTCAAAAACTACATGGAGCTACAAAGCCATCTGGTGATAGAACCGGATTGGGCTATAATAGAAATGAAGGCAGCACTGCTGAAACCTGTGAGATCTGAAATTGTATGAGAGATTATTTTTTGGAATGTATCGGGGTTTAGAGATTCTTGGTGGCTTAAGATCTCTGTTTGAATGTTTAAGTTGTGTTTTTGGGTCAAATTCCTCACCTAGAACAATTCTGGAGTTTTCGTATTTTTGAGATTTTTGGGTGAAAGATGGTTGAATAGTGAAAACCAGTCGCAACGTGTTTTGGTAACGCAGGATTATGAAACGCCGTCTTTGGAGAGATCTGGTAGCGCTTGTAATATCAGCCGTTGCCTTAGCGTGAATTTGTATCGGGTTGGATACGGTGTCTTTTGAATAAGTTGGAGCGACGTCGTTTTGGTGTAGCGCTAGTGAGAGATCTAATCACGTGTGTGTGCCTGCTGGTTGTTCAACCGAAGCAGATGTCAACGCGGGTCAACATCCCTGTAGCGCGAGGAGGAAACGTCGTCGTTTGGCTAGCGCTAAGGAACCAGTCGATGCGCATATTCGATTTCCAGACGTCAACGCTGGTCAACTCTTCTGTAGCTTGCAGCTTGTTTTGAGAGAGAGTTAGCGATCGGATTTGATGACGTCAGCTGTGTGACGCCGTTTTGACTAGTTGCAATGCTGCGTTTTATATGTTGCTACTGGTACCAGCTTTTGGAGGAATTCCCGTGATGTTTAAACCAGTCGTCTGGTTGTCCAGCTTTTGGTTGAGAACCAGTCGTAGGTAGTGTCCTACGACGTCGTTTTGTGTGTTTGGGATTATTCTTTGAGGGTTTCGACCAGCCGATGGTTGTTGGTACCTGCTGGTTATGTCGGTGGACTTTTAATAGGATTTCAGCAGCTGTGGGATTTATATATATAGGAATACTTGGTCTTCGTTTGAGATATCAGATCCCATACTTAGAATATTTTCCCTGACATTCGTTCTCTGTTTCTCGAACCCTAGATCACTGTTCAC
Source organism: Dorcoceras hygrometricum (assembly GCA_001598015.1). Lineage (NCBI taxonomy): Eukaryota > Viridiplantae > Streptophyta > Magnoliopsida > Lamiales > Gesneriaceae > Dorcoceras > Dorcoceras hygrometricum. Next base: position 82,310 of record KQ986749.1, read on the forward strand.
CGTAGCTTTTCTCCGGCAATTCCCGTCGTTCTCGATGGTTGTTTTGCTTGTTCGAGGTAGCGTTGGACTCCTCTCGAGAAGCTCTTCCACATTATACCATTCTTGGAGGCTGTTGTTAGCTAGAGAGAGGTCGCGAAGTTGTCTTGGCTGTGTGTTCGCTGTGAGCAGGTAGCTTCGAATTGTTGTAAGATCTTAGCTTTAGTAAGTTGATTTAAGCTCCCTGTTAAGTGGTATTGATGGGATTGATCGGTGGTTGAGTTGTAACTCCCGGCAGTACCTTCTATGTATTTGAGTCCCGATGATTTATGCCCATGTGTGCTTTGACAGGTTGTTGTTCAGCTTTCTCGGGACCTTTGTTGTGGTAATTATTACACAGAAGTATAAGGTACGGATTTGAGCTTGATGTAGCCGGGAATTGGCGTGAGATTGAATGCTAGATGGCTGTGGTGCATTGTCGTGGATGTTGCTGTGTGCATATGTGATTGCTATTGTTGTTTACCTGCTATGTTTATGCATACACGCATTTCCCATATTGCATTCATATTCTATTGCAGCCATTGCTTGTATTCCGTTGTATTGTTGTTGTTTCTTACCAGGATGCGAGGGCGAGCGGCAATACCGCACTCTCATTCCCTGCTGGGATTTTTTAGCCACCATGCGCCGAGTGGTTAACTACCACAGTTCATGGGCGAGGCAACGGCAGGTTGATTTGTTTGATGCATCTGGTATTTGGGTGGAGTGTCAAGGCGAGTGGCTCATTACCACACTTTGAACTCACCCCGTGGCCACTGATTCGTTGCTGATCTCGTGGAGCTATGTCTGAGTTCCTTGGCTCCTTTGTTGGTTGTAGCCTTCAGCTGTTATCCGGTGTCTCATGCATAGCATCTGCATCTTATCTTATGCATTTCCTTTAGCTGTTTCATTTGCTCTCCGTACTGGGGTTTGACCCCATGTCCCTCTGGGGCTTGGTTTGTTTCCTTGTTTGTGTTGTTTTCAGGGAACTCAGGTTTTACAGCTGGTCGTGGTTTTAACCCAGCTGGTGGTGCCCCAGGAGGTGGTTGAGTGTCCCAGTAGCGTATAGCATATTATTATGTATCAGTACTGTTAGCCAGGGGATGCCCTGTGCTTTGTTGTTGTATCCCGTAGTTGGAGTCTGATACATGTTTTTGTTGTTGTATTGCTATAATGTGTTGTTGTTGGCTTGTAGCCATTGGTTGTTTTTATAAACTGGGATACATTTTGAGTATGGCATTATTTTAAATTATATCGTGTAAAACCGTCAGGCCAAAAGCAAAACTTTTACCCGCTTTTTGATAGCTTCCGCATGTGTTTGTATGTTTTATCTGTGATATGAGCACGACGCCTGACATTTTTGGTATCAGAGCTTAAGCTGGGATAAGCTCAATTTCTTTGATCACACTTGAGTCTAGGCACAGTGTTGTGTGTTGCATGTGCTTGACTATGTGACTACGTGCTGCATATTTTTGTGTTATCTACATATCGTGTAAAACCGTCAGGCCAAAAGCAAAACTTTTACCGCTTTTTGATAGCTTCCGCATGTGTTTGTATGTTTTATCTGTGATATGAGCACGACGCCTGACATTTTTGGTATCAGAGCTTAAGCTGGGATAAGCTCAATTTCTTTGATCACACTTGAGTCTAGGCACAGTGTTGTGTGTTGCATGTGCTTGACTATGTGACTACGTGCTGCATATTTTTGTGTTATCTATGCTGTATCTGTTCTGTTTTGCTTGATCCTGTTGAGTGTTTTCGTAGATTTCTCCTAGACGTCGTGGTTGAGGTAGGGGGCAGTTTGAGGAATCAGCAGGACAGAATGAGGATCGTCGTAGCGCTCCTAGTCGCTCTAGTAGTAGGCATGATGAGGAGGAGGAAGTTGATGACTTGCCTCCCCCGGTGGAGCGGATGGATGTTGTTATAGCACGATTTCAGCGGATGAACCCTCCAGTCTTTAACGGTGATGAGTCCAGTGAGGATGCGGACTCGTGGCTCAGGAATATCATTGGTCTTTTTGATCGGGTGCAGTATGATGATGATCTTCGACTGAGTTTGGCGACCCTATTGCTCAGGAATGCCCCAGAACACTGGTGGCGAGGCGCTTCGAGTACCTTGTTGGAGACCGGTGTTGGGATCTCTTGGGGCAGTTTTTGTGAGACCTCCGGCAGGAGTATGTGCCCGAGTCGTATGTGAATGCCCGGGAGCGGGAGTTCGACCATTTGGAGCAGGGTTCCATGACTGTTCGGGAGTATGCTAGGAAGTTCTCTTCTCTGTTGGCATACGTTCCCCATGTGTCTGGGCGGGAGAGGGCCAAGCGGACTAGATTTCTTGAGGGCTTGAACGAAGAGTTGTATCAGATGGTGTTGACCAGTAAGCCCAAAACCTATGCTGAGGCGGTGGATAGTGCCATTGACATTGAGGAAGGTTTGCGGAGTCGTCGTGCTCGCAGACAGCAGGTACAGCAGGGTGGTCGTCCTGCCATTCAGGGAGCACAGTTTTCTCAGTCCTCCCAGTCAGCCTATCAGCCCCAGTAGCAGCAGCAGCATCAGCAGCAGGTGGCTCAGCAGTCTGGTCATCAGAGGTTTCGACCCCACGGTCAGAAGTTCAAGAAGAAGTCGGGTTCTGGCTCTTCTGGTTCGGGCAGCTCGAGTAGCAGTGGTTCTCGGGCTGAGTTTTGTGGCTTTTATGGTGGAAAGCATCCTTCCACTCAGTGTGTAGATGTGCAGGTTTCCTGCAACCTTTGTGGTCAGTACGGGCATTTTGCTAGAGTGTGTCTGTCATTTGGATCACAGCAGACCGCGGCCCAGCCTCCGGGTCGTGGAGGTCAGTCTAGGGGCCGTTCTCAGCAGTTTCAGCAGCCCCGATTGGGTGAGACTCAATTTAGGCCTTTTCAGCAGCCTGGTCCGTCGTGGTTTTGGACAGTCGTCTCAGCCTTTCTTCTCAGGACCCCAGCATGCTCAGGTTAACGCCATTACGAGGGAGCAGGCCGAGGAGACACCGAGCCGGGTGATTGGAGGTACATGTCTTGTCTTTGACTTTCCTGCACGTGTGTTGTTTGACACTGGTGCATCGCATTCGTTTATTTCTGATTCGTTTATTGTTGAGCATGGTCTGTGTACCATCCCTTTGCGCGATGTTGTTTTTGTTTCTACCCCTGGTGGTGTGAGCCTGTTCTCCCAGGAGGTTTTGTTGGATGGTGTGTTGCGTTTTGGTGAGCATGTGTTGGTGGCGAGTTTGATCCGTTTGATGCTTTGGGATTTTGATTGCATAGTTGGGATGGATGTGATGTCCAGCTATAGGGCCTCCGTGGACTGTTTCCATGGGATTGTGCGTTTTAGGCCTTTGTCTGGCGAGAAGTGGGACTTCTACGGCCAGGACTCTAGATCGAAGATTCCCCTAGTTTCAGCGATGGAAATGCTTAGCTTGTTGTCTTTGTGGAATGCTGGCTTTATGATCTACGCTTTGGATGCGTCTTCTTCTTCCCGCGTTCAGCTCAGTGACGTTCCCGTGGTGCGACACTTCCCGGATGTGTTTCCGGAGGAGATTCCTGGTTTCCCTCTGAGGCGGGAGATTGACTTCAGCATAGGGCTGGTGCCTGGCACAGCTCCGATTTCGCGTGCTCCTTATCATCTGGCGCCTGTGGAGTTGAGAGAACTCAAGGTGCAGTTAGATGATTCGCTGGAGAAAGGTTTTATTCGACCTAGTATGTCACTATGGGGAGCACCCATTTTTTTGTGAAGAAGAAGGATGGCTCAATGCAGATGTGCATTGATTTTTGCCAGCTGAATAAAACCACTGTCAAGAACAAATACCCGTTGCCGAGAATCGATGATCTTTTTAATCAGTTGCAAGGTTCTGCGGTGTACTCGAATATTGATCTTCGTTCAGGATATCACCAGTTGAGGGTGAGATCAAGATGTCGCGAAGACTGCTTTTCGTACGAGGTACGGGCATTTTGAGTTTCTGGTTATGCCGTTTGGTTTGACTAATGCCCCTACAGTCTTTATGGATCTGATGAACAGAGTTTTCCGTGAGTTTATTGATCAGTTTGTGATCGTGTTCATCGATGACATCTTATTCTATTCGAAAACTCCTTTGGAGCACAAGGAGCATTTTGCGTATTGTCCTTCAGACGCTGAGAGACCAGTAGTTGTATGCAAAGTTTTCCAGGTGCGAGTTCTGGTTGGATCGCGTCGTATTCTTTGGACATGTGATTTCAGCCGAGGGGATTTCTGTAGATCCTAGCAAGGTTGATGCCGTTCTGAACTGGGATCGTCCTAGAAATGTTTCCGAGATTCGAAGTTTCTTGGGTCTGGCTGGCTATTATCGTCGCTTTATTGAGGGATTCTCTAGTATAGCAAAGCCGATGACTCAATTGACTCAAAAGGACAAGCGTTTGGTTTGGACTGAGCAGTGTCAGAATGCTTTTCAACTGCTTAAGGAGAAACTGACAACTGCGTCTGTGTGGGCTCTGCCGTCCGGAACAGGTGGATTTGTTGATTTCTTTGACGCTTCACTTAATGGATTGGGCTGTGTTTTGATGCAAAATGATCGGGTCATTGCGTATGCCTCGCGGCAGTTGAAATCGCATGAGACTAGTTATCCAGTCCATGATTTGGAGTTAGCAGTGGTGGTCTTTGCGTTGAAGATCTGGCGTCACTACCTGTATGGCGAGCAGTTTGTGGTACTCCTACCACAAAAGTTTGCAGTATTTGTTTTCGCAGCCCGATTTGAACATGAGACAATGTCGTTGGATGGAGCTGCTAAAGGACTTTGACTGTGAGATCAAGTACCAGCCTGGGAAGTCGAACGTAGTGGCCGATTCTTTGAGCAGGAAGGCTAGTGAGATGCTTGCGTGGTTGTACATCTCTAAGGATAAAGAGCATCTTAACACTACGGGTTGGAGATTCTACCCGGCTGAGGATTGCGTTGTGGTTTCATCTTTCCAAGTGGAGCCGCAAATTGTTTCGAGTATTCGAGCAGCTCAGAGGACTGATCCGTATATCCACGAGTTGAAGTTAAAGGTCAAGGCTGGAGATCTGGAAGATTATTCTGTCTCTTCCGATGGTTGTTTGCGTTTTCGGGGCAGGTTGGTTGTGCCCAATTTGATTGATTTGAAGGAGGAGTGTTGGATCTGTTTTGACAGATCCTGATTAAGTTTTGAATTACACAAAACCTATTATTGTGATTCTAACAATTCTACTTAAGCGTACAGATTTTAGGTACGAAGAAGACGATCAGCAGCAGCCATATTTGTCCAGCAGTTGGTTCGCTATATAAACAATCAGCAGTTGGTTTGGTGTTCATGGAATCGGCAGTGGAATTAGCAATGGAGACGTCCAGAGTTGATTCAGTTGTTCGTAATCAGGCGGAGGCCAAGTTGAATCAGCTGGAGCATGATGAACCAGCTGAAACGATGTCTACCAGCTGCTAGAGCTAAAGAGATAAAGTGAACCAGCTGGAACATGTATTGAGAAGCTTGCTGGAGAAAGCTATCGAAGAAGAAGATGTATAAGTACTGTTGACGAATCTGTTAGCAGTCGCCGTTCTTATAAGCACTGTTGATGAATCTATCAACAGTCGCTATTCAAGAAGGAAAGGAAGCTACAATCACAAGCTGGAGCTGGAGCGTTGAAGAAGATCAGCTGGAGCGTAAAGTGTAGATGACATCAGCAGTGCAGTGACAGGAAGCTACAATCACAAGCTGGAGCTGGAGCGTTGAAGAAGATCAGCTGGAGCGTAAAGTGTAGATGACATCAGCAGTGCAGTGACAATCAGCAGTTGGCTATCAACAGACGAAGCAAAGCGCAAAAGATGATGCGACGTCGTGTTGAGATTCAGCAGATGGATTAGTGCTGATGACGTCATCGGTGACGTCATCATATTCAGCAGATGTTTGGAGAGAGCAGTCGCAAGCTTTGCGCATCCAGTCGCAAGCTCTACGCATCCAGTCGCAAG
>KQ986749.1:91831-120108 GCA_001598015.1 Dorcoceras hygrometricum
AAATATGTTCACAGTTCCCGTCCAAGCATGAGGACGTAAAACTCTTGTGTATGTAGTCAGTCACACAGCTGCGGCTGTTTGTGCATTTGAGGAGTCTAGGAGTTCTCACAGCTGCTGGTTGTGGGATTGGGTCTGTACACGCAGTTGTAAGATCAAATCTTCTAGTGGAGCCTTCCGAGGTGGAAGAAGGGGAGATGTAGGATGTTGATATCCGAACTTCCATAAACAAATATGCTGTGTATCGTATCTCTTTTATTCATTCAGCACTAGCATAATTTTAGCACGCATACAATTCAGCACACAAGCACAGTAAGTCTCGAACAGATTTATGTTGCACACTAGCATTATTTTAGCACGCATAACACACGCATACAATTCAGCACACAAGCACAGTAAGTCTCGAACAGATTTATGTTGCACATAAATCTGTTTGAGTTGTTTTAAAATATTAGGATTCAGTTCTGGTATTTTCCGCATGATTTTTAAATCATACCAGATCTGTATCCGGTGCTTTGTTTTGTATTTGTTCAAGAACAACGAGCTATTGTAGCTCCAGTAGTATCAGTAGCGCAAAATTTTTAATGGTTGTCAAAACAGCGCCTGCTGATCTTGTAATCCTATTTCCGGGGACCATCAAGGAGATCCTTCGAGAAGCGCATTGCAGCAGACACAGTGTTCATCTTGGTGCACGGAAGATGTACCATGCTTTGAAGCCGCACTTTTGGTGGGCTGGCCTAAATAGCGACGTTGTTGGCTTTGTTGCTCGTTGTTTGAACTGTCAGATGGTTAAGGCCGAGAGGATGAGACCTGGTGGTCTGTTGCAGAGTTTGGAAGTGCCCCAATGGAATTGGGAGCACATTGCTATGGATTTTATGACGCATCTGCCTCGTTCCAGTAGAGGATGAAAAGATATTTGGGTGGTTATAGACCGACTGTCGAAGTCTGCACATTTTATTCCCTATGGGATGACCTTCTTGTTGAAGACGATGACGAAGCTGTACGTTGATTTTGTTGTTAGACTGCATGGTGTGCCCATTTCGATCGTTTCCGATCGAGATCCGAGGTTTACTTCCAGGTTTTGGAAGAGTTTTCAAACAGCTTTGGGTACCAGATTGGCGATGAGCACCGCGTATCACCCCCAGACAGATGGCCAATCTGAGCAAACTATCCAGACGTTGGAGGATATGTTGCAAGATGTTGTGTTGGATTTCGGAGGTAGCTGGAAAGACGCGTTGTCTTTAGTGGAGTTTTCCTACAATAACAGCTATCAGGTGATGATTGGCATCGCGCCTTTTGAGGCTTTGTATGGCAGGAAGTGCAGATCGCCGATATGTTGGGAAGAAGTGGGGGAGAAGCAGCTATCTGCCCCTGACTTTGTGCAGCAAATGAAAGATCATGTGGATCTTATTCGAAAGCGAATGAAAGCTTCCCAAGATCGCCAAGCCAGTTATGCGAATAAGAGGCGTTTACCTCTTGAGTTTCAGGTTGGTGATCGTGTATTTCTCAAGGTTTCTCCGTTTCGTAGTGTGATGCGCTTTGGATGCAAGGGAAAGTTAGCCCCTCGTTATGTTGGTCCGTATGAGATTGTTGAGAGGATTGGCCATTTAGCATATCGGCTGTTGTTGCCATCAGAGTTGTCTTCTCTTCATGATTTCTTCCATGTTTCCATGTTGAGGAAGTATGAGCCAGATCCGTCTCATGTGCTTAGAACTGACGAGGTTGAGCTAGATCAGTCGTTGAGTTATCAAGAATACCCCTTGCAGATCCTAGGCAGAAAAGAGAAACAGTTGAGGAATAAGACCATTCCGTTGGTAATGGTGCAGTGGAGCAAACATGGAAGGGAAGAAGCTACTTGGGAGCTGGAAGAAAAGATGCAGCGCGAGTGGCCGCATCTGTTTGAGTAGCTGTTGAGCTAAATTTCCAATAGTTTGTAGCTTTTGGTTGTATTTCTTCCCTAGTTGTTTGTCCTCAGTCCCTTTCACCATAATTTTACATATTTACCCTCAAAAGTATGCACATAGGATGATTTCTCTACTCCATTGATTTCTTTTCCCTCTCATCTCCACAGTAATGAAACCACACACCACAAATCTCATGTCTTTATGATGATTTCTTTACACAAAACATGTTACTGTGATTGTGATGTGTTCTTCCATAGTGGTTGTGATGTGTTTGCTCAGTTATTTTGAACTCTTGGCCTTGTGTTGGCGAGTTCTATTTGTATTCTTTCTGTTGCTGTGTTGTTGTGCCAGAATTGTTGTTTGATTTCGGAGACGAAATCCTTCTTAGTGGGGGAGAAATGTGAGACCTGAATTTGTATGAGAGATTATTTGTTGGAATGTATCGGGGTTTAGAGATTCTTGGTGGCTTAAGATCTCTGTTTGAATGTTTAAGTTGTGTTTTTGGGTCAAATTCCTCACCTAGAACAATTCTGGGAGTTTTAGCATTTTTGAGATTTTTGGGTGAAAGCTGGTTTCTGGTGAAAGCTGGTTGAATAGTGAAAACCAGTCGCAACGTGTTTTGGCAACGCAGGATTATGAAACGCCGTCGTTTAGAGAGATCTGGTAGCGCTTGTAATATCAGCCGTTGCCTTAGCGTGAATTTGTATCGGGTTGGATACGGTGTCGTTTGAATAAGTTGGAGCAACGTCGTTTTGGTGTAGCGCTAGTGAGAGATCTGATCGCGTGTGTGTGCCTGCTGGTTGTTCAGCCGAAGCAGATGTCAATGCGGGTCAACATCCCTTTAGCGCGAGGAGGAAACGTCGTCGTTTGGCTAGCGCTAAGGAACCAGTCGATGCGCATATTCGATTTCCAGACGTCAACGCTGGTCTACTCTTCTGTAGCTTGCAGCTGGTTTTGAGAGAGAGTTAGCGACCGGATTTGATGACGTCAGCTGTGCGACGCCGTTTTGACTAGGTGCAACGCTGCGTTTTATATGTTGCTGCTGGTACCAGCTTTTGGAGGAATTCCCGCGATGTTTAAACCAGTCGTCTGGTTGTCCAGCTTTTGGTTGAGAACCAGTCGTAGGTAGTGTCCTACGACGTCGTTTTGTGTGTTTGGGATTATGTTTTGAGGGGTTCGACCAGCCGATGGTTGTTGGTACCTGCTGGTTATGTCCGTGGACTTTTAATCAGATTTCAGCAGCGGTGGGATTTATATATAGGAAGACTTGGTCTTCGATTGAGATATCAGATCCCATACTTAGAATATTTTCCGCGACATTCGTTCTCTGTTTCTCGAACCCTAGAGCACTGTTCACCGTAGCTTTTCTCCGGCAATTCCCGTCGTTCTCGGTGGTTGTTTTGCTTGTTCGAGGTAGCGTTGGACTCCTCTCGAGAAGCTCTTCCATCTCATACCATTCTTGGAGGCTGTTGTTAGCTAGAGAGAGGTCGCGAAGTTACTGTCTTGGCCGTGTGTTCGCTGTGAGCAGGTAGCTTCGAATTGTTGTAAGATCTTAGCTTTAGTAAGTTGATTTAAGCTCCCTGTTAAGTGGTATTGATGGGATTGATCGCTGGTTGAGTTGTAACTCCCGGCAGTACCTTCTGTGTATTTGAGTCCCGATGATTTATGCCCCTGTGTGCTTTGACAGGTTGTTTTTCAGCTTTCTCGGGACCTTTGTTGTGGTAATTATTACACAGAAGTATAAGGTACGGATTTGAGCTTGATGTAGCCGGGAATTGGCGTGAGATTGAATGCTAGATGGCTGTGGTGCATTGCCGTGGATGTTGCTGTGTGCATATGTGATTGCTATTGTTGTTTAGCTGCTATGTTTATGCATACACGCATTTTCCATATTGCATTCATATTCTATTGCAGCCATTGCTTGTATTCCGTTGTATTGCTGTTGTTTCTTACCAGGATGCGAGGGCGAGCGGCAATACCGCACTCTCATCTCCCTGCTGGGATTTGTTAGCCACCATGCGTCGAGTGGTTAACTACCACAGTTCATGGGCGAGGCAACGGCAGGTTGATTTGTTTGATGCATCTGGTATTTGGGTGGAGTGTCAAGGCGAGTGGATCATTACCACACTTTGAACTCACCCCGTGGCCACTGATTCGTTGCTGATCTCGTGGAGCTATGTTTGAGTTCCTTGGCTCCCTTGTTGGTTGTAGCCTTCAGCTGATATCCGGTGTCTCATGCATAGCATCTGCATCTTATCTTATGCATTTCCTTTAGTTGTTTCATTTGCTCTCCGTACTGGGGTTTGACCCCATGTCCCTCTGGGGCCTGGTTTGTTTCCTTGTTTGTGTTGTTTTCAGGGAACCCAGGTTTTACAGCTGGTCATGGTTTTAACCTAGCTGGTGGTGCCCCAGGAGGTGGTTGAGTGTCCCAGTAGCGTATAGCATATTATTATGTATCAGTACTGTTAGCCAGGGTACTTCAAGGCTAGAGAGGACAAAGTTTGAAACAATGAACTTTGTAAAAATCCAGCACAAGACAGCTTGAAGAGGCACACTCTGTGACTTAAAGATAGCAGCTAACCCCACGATCTGGAAAGAAAGATTTTGTGGGCTAGGGTATACTACTCCTGAGAAGCCTCGGGAGAGCTGGCTAAAGAGAAGAGTTGTACAGATGCAGGGTAAACCCAAATATGGTGGTACAAAACAAGGCCAGTTCTCTCGAACTTCAACGAAGGATAGGCAGTACAGGCCTAAATATCATAAGTCCATATCGACTGGTTCATATGTTGTGTATCAAACCCCATCAAGATCAAAGAGCACACACGGACCACACAAGTACTTTGATGCACACAGTGGTAAATGTATAAAGATTATGCAAGTGTGGGTCACGAAAGGTCTAATCAAACATGGACCCAAATGAATAAAAGGGTACCAAATCTTCTTGACTTGTGATTGCAGGAACAACATGTATCAAGATTGGAGAAAGTATCGTGGTATCTGGACAGTGGATGTGCAAGGCATATGAATGGAGATGCTACACTGCTCACATATATCAGACCCTGAAACGGATCCAAGATCACCTTTGGTGACAACTCTTGTGAGGATTGAGAAATTCGAATTTAGGCTTTTCAGATTTTAGAATTTTGAATTTTTGGTGAAGTCTGATTCCCGGCGTTTTGAAGAAAAACGCTATCATTTTGTGAAATCAGACGTAGCGCTAATGCGAGGAATCAGTTGTCGCGCATTTCAGATGTCAACACGAGTCAACGGTACTGTAGCGCCAGCTGATAAATCTGACCAGTTGGTATTGGCACGGGAGTGATGCGTCGTCGTTTCGCTATTCAGTAGTAGCGCTTGAAGAGATATCTGCTGGCAACAGTGGCGCGGGTGCGAGGATTAGCGAGAAAGCGACACGTGTTGGTCAACTTTTTGGTGTTGACTTCTGAATTGTAGCGCTATCAGCTGTTGCGTTGTGAGGAATTGTCCCAGCTGAATGATCAGCTGTTCGTTTAAGGAACCAGTCGCTGATGAGAGGCGACGTCATCTTGATAAGTTAAAACGCAGCGTTTTGGGTGCAACGCTTTTGATCAGCTGTTGGCAGCAATGGTGACGTGTTCTTTACGGCGTCGTTTTGAGTTATTTAAGCATGATCAGCTGCTGGTTGTTTCGAAAGGAATTTGGTATCAGTTGGTGGAGCGCTGCGACGTCGTTTGGATTAGTTGATGCGACGTCGTTTTGATGTTCTTTTGCGAATGCAACGTTTGATGATGCTGATTTTGTTGAGAGCCCGATATTTCTTATCTCCAATTTCAAACCCTCGTTCTAGCTACTGTTCACCCGAGCATTTCGTTCTTTGATCTTCGTCGATTTCAGCCTCTTTTTTGGACGATTTAGGTGGCGCTAGGTTCCTTGAGAGTTCCTTTTTCGATTTCTACCTTGTTAGAGGCTGTAGAACGACTTGAGGAAGAAGCGCAGATTTGCTGCTCGTTTGAAGATTCTTGAGAAATCTGGTCCGGTTGTTCATCCGTTAGTTTCGAACTTCTGGATTTCAGCTCCTGGGAGTATTCTGTCGTGGTTGAGGAAGCCCGGAGAAATCTGGTAGCCTAGGCCGTGAGTTGCGGTGACTTGTGAGAAATCTGTTGAGGTATTTGAGGCTTGAAGGTACGAATTGAGCGAATTTAACAGCTTTGAGCGTGGTCACGGCTGTAATTGATGTTATGAAATCTGCTGGTTTGATGATGTGAATTACGTGAATCAGTTTGTTGAATTGATTGAGTTTTATATTCTGTATTCACGTGTTGATATTGTATGCATTGTGAATTGATTATTGATTGGCATACATGCATACATATTGAGCCTGACAGATTGATTGATGACCTGATTGAAAGCCACGTTGTGACTGGCCGACTGATGAGTTGTGCCTGAAAAGTCCAACGCTATCATTGGAGTGGTGACTACCGGATTCGAGTGTCTACCACCGAGCTGTGATGGGCTGACGGGCTCTGAATATCACGGACCGATGATTTCCCCGGGTTGATACACCGTGCGGGTATAGATGCTGATTGAGATGATTTTCCAGTTGATTCACTGGTCTTGATAGCCCTCATGCATTTCATGGCATTGATTATAGCATGTTGCATGATTAGCTGTTTTGATAGCTCTTCGTACTGAGGCTTGACCGCATATTTCTTTTTCTGCTTTTGTGTTGTTTGGGTCTGTGTTACCCATTTGCACGATCTTCAGGTAACCAAGCTGGACAGAGTGGAGCGCCAGCTGGTCGATCCCCGTTTCCTTGAGTCCCAGTCAACTTTTACTATGTATTGAACCGGGGGATGCCCCGTGTTTTTATGTATTGGGGATCTGTATTTGAATTGAGATTTGTTGTTACCTGTTTTATATGAGTTTGAGTCAACTCGTATTTTGAGTATTGACATTTTGAATTTATGTTTTGAGTTCAGGCCCATATTATTTCGAAAAATTTTTAAGCCATGTTTTACGCTTCCGTGATTATGTGCTTAATTGTGCTGTAATCTTGAGTGATTAGCACGGGACCTGACATTTTTGGTATCAGAGCTTAAACTGGGATAAGCTCGATTATCTTTGATCACACTCGAGTCTAGGAATAGAGTTTTGATTTGATTCTGATTGACTCTGTGACTTATTTGATCTTTTATCTGTCTATGTAATATATCTGCTGTGAGATCTTACCTCTATATTTGTTTAGATGCCGCCGAGGAGAGGAAGAGGTAGGGCGACTAGACGTTCTGTGGAGGAGTCTAGGGCAGGTAGTGATGATGATTTTCATCAGGTTGAGAATGTTACTAGACAGATAGGCGAGATGGAGTTGGTCCTTGCTAGGTTTCAGCGGACGAACCCTCCGACGTTTTCTGCAGCCGAGGGTGGTGCGATGGCTGAGGCTTGGTTAGCTCAGATGGAGGAGTTGTTCGATACTCTGGAGTATGCTCCCGAGAAGAGACTGAAGCTGGCGGTGTTGCAGCTGAGAGACAACGCACAGCGCTGGTGGAGGGGTACTTCTCGTATCCTTCGTGACAGTGGGGTTGTGATCACTTGGGAGAGCTTCTGTGAGGCGTTCAGACAGGAGTATACCCCTGATTCCTTCTATAACAGCCGGGAGCGGGAGTTCGACAATTTGAAGCAGGGTAGCATGCGAGTGGCTGAGTATGCCCGACAGTTTTCTGCACTTTTGGTTTATGTGCCACACGTTGCCAACCAAGAGAGGACGAAGAGGAACAAATTTCTGAAGGGCTTGATGCAGTGAATCGAGCGGTGGATATTGAGGAGAGTTTATTGGACGTTGAGGCTCCGATTCAGCCGACTACTGGACGAACCTATCAGCCTGTGCAGGATGCGTCGCAATCTTTTTATTCTCCTCAGGGGTCGCAGCAGCAGACGAATCTCCAGAGGTTTCGACCTCGGGGGAAATAGTTCAAGAATAAGGTGAATTCGAGTTCCTCTGGTTCGGCGAGTTCTGGTTCTGGCAGTGGTTCTGGTAGTGGTTCAGGCAGCATGTCTTGTGGACAGTGCGGAGGAAGGCATCCGACATCGCAATGTCTTGGAGTTCAGGGGTTTTGCCATAACTGTGGACAGCCCGGACATTTTCATAGAGTACGTCCTTTGTTGAGGGGTCAGTCTTCAGTTCCTTCACAGCAGGGATCAGCTGGTCAGGCAGCATGTCTTGTGGACAGTGCGGAGGAAGGCATCCGACATCGCAATGTCTTGGAGTTCAGGGGTTTTGCCATAACTGTGGACAGCCCGGACATTTTCATAGAGTACGTCCTTTGTTGAGGGGTCAGTCTTCAGTTCCTTCACAGCAGGGATCAGCTGGTGGTTCTTCTCAGAGACCGCAGTTTCCTGCCCCTACCCAGCGATCTGGATTCCAACCCCGTGAGCCTTCTAGGTTTGGAGCACCTTCGAGACCTCAGTTCCAGATTCCACAGCAGGCTCAGACGAACGCTTTAACGATAGAGCAGGCTGAGGAGGCACCTGGTATGATGATCGCAGGTACATGCTTTATCTTTGATTTTCCTGCGTAGAGTTTTATTTTACACTGGAGCATCACACTCTTTTATTTCTGAGATATTTATTTGTGATCATGGGTTGAGTTCTTCCCCATTGTGTGATGTTGTTTCCGTGTCTACCCCTGCTGGTGTGAATCTGTGGTCCCGTGAAGTGGTTTTGGATTGTGTGCTTCGATTTGATGAGCATGTGTTGGAGTCCAACCTGATTGTTTTGGGAATTAGAGATTTTGACTGCATCTTGGGAATGGACGTATTATCTAGCTATAAGGCTACTGTTGACTGTTTTCATGGTGGGGTGAGATTTCGCCCTGACTCGAGTGAGTGGTGGGAGTTCTATGGTGCTGATTCGCGCTCGAAGATTCCACTGGTGTCCGTCATGGAGATGTTTAGGCTGCTATCGCTGGATAATGCTGGATTCATGATTTACGCGCTTGACGTTTCCCAAGAGCCCCGATTGGGGTTGAGTGACATTTCGATCGTTCGAGAGTTTCCCTACGTGTTTCCAGATGAGATTCCTGGATTCCCTCCGAGACGTGAGATCGACTTCAACATCGAGTTGGTGCTCGATACCACCCCGATTTCTAGAGCTCCTTACCGGTTGGGGCCAGCAGACTTGAAAGAGCTGAAGGATCAGTTGAGAGATCTCTTGGAGAAAGGCTTCATCAGACCGAGTATGTCGCCTTGGGGAGCTCCGATTCTTTTCGTGAAGAAGAAAGATGGGTCTATGAGGATGTGCGTGGATTTCCGGCAGTTGAATAAGGCGACGGTGAAGAACAAGTATCTTTTGCCGAGGATTGATGACTTGTTCGATCAGTTGCAAGGAACGGTCGTATACTCAAAGATTGATTGCGCTCGGGTTATAACCAGTTACGGATTAGAGACGCTGATATGGCGAAGACAGTTTTTCGGACTCGATATGGGCATTATGAGTTTCTGGTCATGCCGTTTGGGTTGACGAATGCCCCAGCTATTTTCATGGATTTGATGAATCGCGTCTTTAGCGAGTACATCGATCGGTTCGTGATCTTCTTCATATATGACATCTTAGTTTATTCGAGGAGCTTGAGAGAGCATAAGGAGCATCTGAGATTGGTGTTGCAGAGATTGAGAGACTCGCAGTTGTACGCCAAGTTCAGCAGTGCGAATTTTGGCTTGATCGAATTGTCTTTTTGGGTCATGTGATTTCTGCGCAAGGGATTTCGGTGGATCCGAGTAAGGTCGAAGCAGTTCTTAACTAGGAGAGACCTAGGAACGTTTCTGAGATCCGCAGCTTTTTGGGATTGGCTGGCTATTACAGGTGTTTTATCAAGAAGTTCTCTTCGATAGCCAGGCCTCTAACTCAGTTGACCCAGAAGGATAGGAAGTACGTTTGGACTGAGGAATGCGAGTACAATTTTCAGACGTTGAAGGAGAAATTGACTATTGCTCCTGTTTTGGCTCTACCGTCTGGATTCGGAGGATTTGTTGTGTGCTCCGATGCTTCCCTCAATGGTTTGGGATGTGTTTTGATGCAGAACGGGTACGTGATTGCCTATGCGTCTCGACAGTTGAAGCCTCATGAGACGAGGTACCCTGTTCATGATTTGGAGTTGGCTGCGACAGTGTTTGCCTTGAAGATTTGGCGACATTATCTGTATGGTGAAGAATTTGTGGTGTACACCACTTTATGGTTTCTTCGATTCAAGTAGAACCGCAGATTGTGAGTGACATCAGGGAGGCACAGAGGAATAATCCATATGTTCATGAGTTGAAGATTAAAGCCCGAAGTGGTCAGTCTTATGATTTCTCTATTTCGTCTGATGGGTGTCTGAGATTTCGAGGAAGACTGGTGGTTCTGAACTTGATCGATTTGAAAGAGACCATCATGAATGAAGCGCATTGTAGTCAGTACAGTGTGCATCCGGGCGAGATAAAGATGTACCATACCTTGAAGTCTCTCTACTGGTGGGCAGGTATGAAGAGCAACATCTCTGGTTTTGTTGCTAGATATCTGAACTGCCAGCAGGTCAAGGCTGAGAGGATGAGACCTCGTGGATTGCTACAGAGTTTGGAGGTGCCCCAGTGGAATTGGGAGCACATCGCCATGGATTTTGTGACTCATCTATCTCGGTCGAGTAGGGGATGCGATGCGATTTGGGTGGTGATTGATAGACTTTCTAAGTCAGTCCATTTCATTCCCTATGATGTGAGGTGTTCGATGAAGAAAATTGTGAAGCTTTACATCGACCATGTGGTTAGATTTCATGGAGTGCCTATTTCGATAGTGTCTGATAGAGTTCCAAGGTTCACTTCTCGTTTTTGGAAGAGTCTGCAAGCAGCGATGGGTTCGAGATTGGCTATGAGTACAGCCTATTACCCACAGACAGATGGTCAGTCTGAGCGGACCATCCAGAATTTAGAAGATATGCTGCGAGCAGTTGTGATGGATTTCAGTGTGTGGCTGGCAGGATTCGCTATCCTTGGTTGAGTTTTCGTATAACAACAGCTACCAGGTGACTATCGGGATGGCTCCATTTGAAGCGTTGTATGGTCACAAGTGAAGATCTCCGATTTTTTGGGAAGAAGTTGGTGAGAGACAGCTTTCTACCCCTGAGTTTGTGCAGCACATGAAGGATCAGGTTGATTTGATTCGGAGTAGAATGAAAGCTGCTCAAGACCATTTCTCTAGCTATGCTAACAGAAGACGCAAACCTTTGGAGTTTGAGATTGGCGATCGAGTATTTCTCAAAGTTTCTCCTTTCAAGAGCGTTATGCGATTCAGATTTAAAGGCAAATTAGCTCCTAGATTCGTTGGTCCCTTTGAGATTGTTGAGCGGATTGGACAGTTGGCTTATCGATTGAGATTTCCTGATGAGTTAGCAGTGATACATGATGTCTTTCATGTGTCAATGTTGAGGAAATATGAGCCAGATCCATCCCATGTGTTGAGAACCGACGAAGTTGAGCTGGATTCTTCCTTGAGCTATGTTGAATATCCAGTGCAGATTTTGGATCGGAAGGAGAAGCAGCTGACAAACAAGATAATTCCGTTGGTGATGGTCCAGTGGAGTAAGCATGGCCGAGAAGAAGCTACCTGGGAGGTTGAGGAGAAGATGAGACAACATTGGCCTCATCTATTTGAGCATTGACAGTGTGAATTCCAGGTAAATTCTGATTCTTTGCTTCGAGTTTGTTTAGATGATTGCGTTTGATTCTGGTGTTGGATTGAATTTTTTTTTCCCTGAGTTTGCCTTTGATTTCGAGGATGAAATCTCTTCAGGTGGGGAGAATGTGAGGATTGAGAAATTCGAATTTAAGCTTTTCAGATTTTAGAATTTCGAATTTTTGGTGAAGTTATTCCCGGGCGTTTTGAAGAAAAACGCTGTCATTTTGTGAAATCAGACGTAGCGCTAATGCGAGGAATCAGTTGTCGCCCATTTCAGATGTCAACGCGAGTCAACGGTACTGTAGCGCCAGCTGATAAATCTGACCAGTTGGTATTGGCGCGGGAGTGATGCGTCGTCGTTTCGCTATTAGGTAGTAGCGCTTGAAGAGATATCTGCTGACAACAGTGGCGCGGGTGCGAGGATTAGCGAGAAAGCGACACGTGTTGGTCAACTTTTTGGTGTTGACTGCTGAATTGTAGCGCTATCAGCTGTTGCGTTGTGAGGAATTGTCCCAGCTGAATGATCAGCTGTTGGTTTAAGGAACCAGTCGCTGATGAGAGGCGACGTCATTTTGATAATTTAAAACGCAGCGTTTTGGGTGCAACGCTTTTGATCAGCTGTTGGCAGCAATGGTGACGTGTCCTTTACGTCGTCGTTTTGAGTTATTTAAGCGTGACCAGCTGCTGGTTGTTTTGAAAGGAATTTGGTATCAGCTGGTGGAGCGCTGCGACGTCGTTTGGATTAGTTGATGCGGCGTCGTTTTGATGTTCTTTTGCGAATGCAAAGTTTGATGGTTGCTGCTGATTTTGTTGAGAGCCCGATATTTCTTATCTCCAATTTCAAACCCTCGTTCTAGCTACTGTTCACCCGAGCATTTTGTTCTTCGATCTTCGTCGATTTCAGCCTCTGTTTTGGACGATTTAGGTGGCGCTAGGTTCCTTGAGAGTTCCTTTCTCCGATTTCTACCTTGTTAGAGGTTGTATAACGACTTGAGGAAGAAGCACAGAGTTGCTGCTCGTTTGAAGATTCTTGATAAATCTGGTCCGATTGTTCATCCGTTAGTTTCGAACTTCTGGATTTCAGCTCCTGGGAGTATTCTATCGTGGTTGAGGAAGCCCGGAGAAATCTGGTAGCCTAGGTCATGAGTTGCGGTGACTTGTGAGAAATCTGTTGAGGTATTTGAGGCTTGAAGGTACAAATTGAGCGAATTTAACAGCTTTGAGCGTTGTCACGGCTGTAATTGATGTTATGAAATCTGCTGGTTTGATGATGTGAATTACGTGAATCAGTTTGTTGAATTGATTGAGTTTTATATCCTGTATTCACGTGTTGATATTGTATGCATTGTGAATTGATTATTGATTGGCATACATGCATACATATTGAGCCTGACAGATTGATTGATGACCTGATTGAAAGCCACGTTGTGACTGGCAGACTAATGAGTTGTGCCTGAAAAGTCCAACGCTATCATTGGAGTGGTGACTACCGGATTCGAGTGTCTACCACAGAGCTGTGATGGCTGACGAGCTCTGAAGATCACGGACCGATGATTTCCCCGGTTGATACACCGTGCGGGTATAGAGGCTGATTGAGATGATTTGCCAGTTGATTCACTGGTCTAGATATCCGACCCTTGATAGCCCTCATGCATTTCATGGCATTGATTATAGCATGTTGCATGATTAAGTGTTTTGATAGCTCTTCGTACTGAGGTTTGACCTCATATTTCTTTTCCTGCTTTTGTGTTGTTTGGGTCTATGTTACCCATTTGCAGGATCTTCAGGTAACCAAGCTGGACAGAGTGGAGCGCCAGCTGGTCGATCCTCATTTCCTTGGGTCCCAGTCTACTTTTACTATGTATTGAACCGAGGGATGCCCCGTGTTTTTATGTATTGGGGATCTGTATTTGAATTGAGATTTGTTGTTACCTGTTTTATATGAGTTTGAGTCAACTCGCATTTTGAGTATTGATATTTTGAATGTATGTTTTGATTTCAGGCCCATATTATTTCGAAAACATTTTAAGCCCTGTTTTACGCTTCCGTGATTATGTGCTTAATTGTGCTATAATCTGTTGGCACAGTGGCGGATCCGGATCCCGTTCCCGGGGGCGCAGCGGAAGTTTCAAAATTTTTCCCCGGAAACGTTCAATACATAACAAAAAAAGCACTAAAACATACATAGGATGTTTTAATGAAGGTTACCTTGCTGGCGTCTAGGCGCCTGGCTCCGACCAGATTCACAGGGAAACTGGCACTTCAAGGTTGGCGGCGGTAGATCTCCTAATCCGGTCCACGAATAGAAACAAGACTCCTTCATCAGTCTGCACTAGAAGAGCTGACGAATTTGACACGAACGGAATCTCCTCGTCGACGTGATCGGAACAAGTCCAATCACATGAGCACCGGCGGCGGGCGGACGGCGGGCGGCACGTGGTGGTCGGCGGCCGTGGGAGAGGGAGTGAGGAGAGGGGGCGGCAGCCTTTGCTAGGGTTTTGTGAGTTCAAGTGTGTCATACATCAACCCTAGGCCATGCATATGTAGACTAGTGATGGGCTTGGACCGGCCCAATGGACCTGGGTCAGGCCCAGGTCCATATGAACATTCGGTTCATTTCCATCATCGTGGCTTCTCATAACTCCGATCGACGATCTGATCGGACCGATCTACACAGTTTCCAAAACTGAGTATTATGATGCAAAAACAATTTTTCAGATCACCTAGTCCAAAATTACAGTTTAGCCTTTCAACTTTGGGAAATCGTAATTTGACCCTTGTTGACTTTTAGGAAGTCGCACTCCGTAAATTCCTCCTCCTATGCTCAACACATTGAGCTCAGTTTCCGTGCGGGAATCGTGAAGCCAGTACTTGTGTGACCCTCAATGGTTCAGGGATACAGCTAGCCGTGGGCCCACAACAATTGCGACTCTGAAATCACAATTTCGGACCGACCCATCGGATCATGGTAAAGCGCCTAGCAACATCGCCTCATGATCCCCTAGGTATCACTGATAGTGCCTGCAAGAACCAGTTGTTCGTGGTTAGCGTACAGTACGGTCCTTTCAACACATATATCCCGATTAGATCAACGACCATTGGTACATCGAGAGTCGCTAGAGATCTAATAACTATGCATACATCTCGGAGATCAAATAGTGACATCGCGTGTGTTACTAGGTAAACCCATTTACCTAAAACACATCTAGTACTCTGGCCAGAGATTTATCACACTATTATCTTCTCAGATAGCATAGGATATCCACGCATAAAAGCGAGCAGTGAATCCTCGACAACGAAGCATCGACTCCTACATGCATCAGGACCTCACCCAATCCCGCCACCTAATGACCCCAAAGGAGTCGGTAAACGGGTCAAAGTGAGGCACCTATCATGTAGAGTCTCAATGACGTTTTGAGTAGTGAGGACTAATCAGTACAACCAAGACCTCGAACTTATCCACTCGACAAATGGTAACCACTTGGAAAGTCCGAACGAGGGTAGTTCGATAGATCACCAGGTCACTATCCATCTGCATGCTCAGAACATCACAATGTTCCCTACCAATGAAACATGGTACTTCACATCGCAGATGCTAGTCTCAATCTCGGGCGGCCTTATCCTCATTTTGACGGCCCAATCGACTTGGAACGAGTTTAGAATACACAGTGACTATTAGATGTGTTTCATGATAGTCATCATATCCACTATCACATCTAACATACACTATGGTGCATTTTAAGTCTTTATCCAACACAATTGTTAACATTATAACATAAGAAAAATAAAGAATGCCATAAAAGAAATGCGAATTTCATAAATAAAGATCGTTATACAAAGAGTCAATAAAACCCACACGCCACAAGTTGGCTAGTTGGGCATCTACTCTAACAATCTCCCACTTGCCCTAAAGCCAACTACTCATCTGACGCAGTCCCATTGTTTCGTGATGTTTTTCAAACAACGGTCCTGGCAAGGGCTTCGTAAGTGGATCAGCAATGTTGTCTGCAGAGGCGACTCTCTCGACTGCTATGTCACCTCTAGCCACAATATCCCGGATTATGTGGTATTTCCTCAGTATATGTTTGGATCTTTGGTGAGACCTCGGCTCCTTTGCTTGCGCAACGGCACTCGTGTTGTCGCAGTACACCGGGACTGGACCAACTCCATCAGGAATTACGCCCAACTCTTGGACGAAATCCTTATCCAAACCGCCTCCTTAGCAGCAGCTGATGCTGCGATGTACTCAGCCTCAGTGGTTGAATCCGCGATGGTGTCTTGCTTGGAACTCTTCCAAGAGACAGCACCACCATTGAGTATGAATACAAATCCAGAGGTTGACTTCGAATCATCCACGTCACATTGGAAGCTAGAATCAGTGTAGCCTTCCAATTTCAGTTCACCACCCCCATAGACCATGAACATATTCTTAGTCCTTCGTAAGTATTTAAGAATATCTTTCATAGCCTTCCAATGCATTTGTCCGGGGTTGGTCTGGTAGCGGCTCGTGACACTCAGAGCATATGCAACATCCGGTCTAGTTGAGATCATGCCATACATAATACTATCTATTGCCGAGGCATATGGCACACGTGTCATACTCACTATCTCCTCTTTAGTCTTCGGACACATAGACTTAGATAGAGTGACCCCATGGCACATAGGTAGGTGTCCTCTCTTGGACTCTTCCATAGAGAACCTCTTAAGTATGGTATCGATGTAGGTGGCTTGGGTGAGTCCGAGCATCCTTTTCGATCTATCTCGATAGATCTGTATTCCAAGAATATAGGATGCTTCACCCATGTCCTTCATCGAGAATCTACTAGACAACCACACTTTAGTTGACTGCAACATTCCTACATCATTTCCCAATGAGTAGAATGTCATCAAATAAAGTACAAGGAATGTCACAACGCTTTTAACTACCTTCTTGTACACACGGCTCCTCGGGATCCTTGATGAAACCAAATTCCTTAATCGTTTCATCGAATCTCAGGTTCCAACTTCTCGATGCTTGTTTTAGACCGTACATCGATCTCTGAAGTTTGCATACTTTATGCTCACTTCCTACAGATGTGAAACCCTCAGACTGCATCATATAGATCTCTTCCTTAATGTTTCCATTAAGGAACGCAGTTTTCACATCCATTTGTCATACCTCATAGTCGTACCATGCGGCTATGGCTAGTAGGATTCTAATTGACTTGAACATTGCGACTCGTGAAAAGGTTTCATCATAGTCAACACCTTGCCTTTGAGTGTAACCTTTCGCGACCAGTCGTGCCTTGTAGGTCAGTACCTTACCATCAGGCCCAAGTTTTCTCTTGTATATCCATTTACACCAAATAAAAACTATTTCTTCGGGAGGATTAACAAGAGTCCAAACTTGGTTCGCATGAATTGAGTCAATCTCAGACTGCATTGCTTCAAACCACAAATTAAAATCAGCATCAGAAATCGCCTCCTTGAATGTTCTTGGATCACATCCAATAACTTGATCACTTTGATCATCTTCAAGGAGGAAACCATATCTATCAGGAGCCCTAGGAACCCTTTCGGATCTCCTAGGTGCGACCATTTCTGGTACTAGCTCGTGAGGTGTAGGAGATTCACTTGGTACTTCAGATGGTTCTCGAACTTCTTCGAGTTCTACTATATTGCCTTTTCTATAGAGTAGAAACTCCCTTTCCAGAAAGGTGGCATTTCTAGAAACAAACACTTTTGTTTCGTTGGGATAGTATAAGTAGTATCCAATGGAATTCCTTGGATACCCAATGAAGTAGCATAGGATGGATCTATTATCCAGCTTATCTCCCACTGTCTGATTCACGTAAGCAGGACATCCCCAAATCCTCATGTATGAGTATTTGGGCGGCTTGCCCATCCATATCTCATATGGAGTCTTATCCACTGACTTGGTGTGGACATTGTTCAACAACATCACTGCCGTTTCGAGCGCATAGCCCCAAAACGAGGTAGGAAGTTCAGTGAAGCTCATCATAGATCGAACCATGTCCATCAAGGTTCGATTACGACGCTCCGCTACACCATTGAGTTGTGGTGTGGCCGGAGGGGTCCACTGTGAGAGAATCCCATTCTCTTTAAGATAGTCTTGAAATTCAGCACTTAAGTATTCTCCGCCTCGATCGGATCGAAGCGCTTTAATACTTTTCCCCAACTGATTTTCTACTTCAGCCTTGAATTCTTTGAACCTTTCAAAGAATTCAGACTTGTGCTTCATTAAGTACAAGTACTCATACCTAGAATGATCATCGGTAAAGGTGATAAAGTATGTGGGACCGTACTTAGTAACAATGCTAAGTGGGCCACACACATCAGTGTGGATCAAATCCAACAGGCCTTGAGCACGTTCAGGCTTGCCCTTGAAGGGTTGTTTAGTCATTTTTCCCTTGAGACAATATTCACAAGTCGTAGGGAGTTAATGTCTGACATATCAAACATGTCACTCCTAACCAATTTATTCATCCTACTTAGGTAAATGTGACCTAGCCTAGCGTGCCAAAGTTGTGATGGGTTCAAGCTATCGTTTTTCCTTTTAATTGTTGTTGTATGTGTTTCCACATCACGAGTTGGAAATTATTTTAATTTTAAGGTGTATAAATCGTTTTCGCGTTCCCCAATTCGGATTAAACATTCATTCTTGTATATATTGCAAATCGAATTAGCAAAATGACAAGAATATCCATCACTATCAAGCATAGAAACAGAAATAATTTTCTTTATTAACTCGAGAACAAACAAAACGTTTCTCAATAACAACTTAAAATTCGAAGACAGAAATAAATAAACATCTCCTATAGCTACAGCAGCAACCCTTGCTCCGTTGCCAAGCCTCAAGTGGGTCTCACCCTCTCTAAGACACCGGCTTCTTGTCATTATCTGCAAATCATTGCAGATATGAGATCCACATCCGGTATCAAGTACCCAAGAAGTCGAATTAAGAGACATATTTATTTCAATGTAGAACATACCTTTCGCAGTTCGCAACTGCTCGAGGTACTCCTTACAGTTCCTACTCCAGTGCCCAGGCTTGTGGCAGTGGTGGCAAATATCCTCAGATTTGTTTGGCTTAGAAGCTTTTGCCTTGGGCTTCTTGGCGGGCTTTTCCTCCTTCGCAGGGGTAGAACGCTTCTTGCCCTTGCGTTTGGGACCCTTCTTCGTAGAGTAAGAAGAGCCCATAAGGAGGACGGGCTTGTCCTTCTTTATAGTCCCCTCGAACACTACAAGCATGTTCACCACCTCTTCAAGGGTGGCTTCCAGCTTGTTCATGTTAAAGTTGACCACAAAGGGGTCGAATGCAGCAGGGAGTGAGAGGAGAAGCATATCCACTGACAGCTCATGTGGAAGCGTGATGTCAAGGCCCACCAACTTTTCAATAAGCCCAATCACACGAACCCCATGCTCGCGGACCGAAGTCCCATCGCGCATGCGGCTCGTCATGATCTCCTTGACAGTGGTGAACCTCAGTCCGCGAGTTCTCCCCATACAGCTCCTTAAGATGAAGGTGTATGTCAGCAGCATACACCGTCTTCTCAAAGCGCCGCTGCATTTCGTTTGACATCGATGCCATCATATAGCTTCGTGTCTTAAGCTCGTCATCCCACCATTTATTCAGCTTTGTCAGCTCCTCAGAGCTGATATCGGCAGGGGCTTCCTTCGAAGGGCTCTTGTCTAACGTGTAGAGGAGCTTCTTCGAAGCCAAAACAATATTGAGGTTTCGAAGCCAGTCTTGGTAGTTCAGACCAGTGAACTTGTTGCTATCCAGTATAGCAGCAAGTGGATTTTTGATCGAAGACATTATATAAGCAGTTTATACTGAAAAGAAAAACAGACATGCATTACTAACTATATATGAAAAACGCTACCAGTGAACTTGTTGCTATCCAGTATAGCAGCAAGTGGATTTTTGATCGAAGACATTATATAAGCAGTTTATACTGAAAAGAAAAACAGACATGCATTACTAACTATATATGAAAAACGCTAAGACATAAAACACGGTCATTTAGTTTTATGAATTATACTCCCACTATTTTAACGATTTCACCACCCTCTAATGAAATCGAGAAAGCAAGTTTTCTTAGTGGGTACACAGAGTAAATCAAGCGATCATGGTCCCGAATAATATCAGCCAACCATGACCCTCAAAAGGTTGAGCCCAATTGCAACAGGTGCAACCTCCATGTATTTACCTCACGTCCATTAAGGGCCCAATAATATGACGCCGATTACTATCACGTGTCAAGATGACCCATCAATGTCGAGTTGTGAAGGACGGTCCCCTTAACGTCCCCAATAATATGAGCCAACATTAAAGGGAGTTCCAACCAACTCACAGCGAGGGTCAATGACATGTACAGCTTTCCGGCATACATGACCCCCTCAATAATATGAGCCGGGCCCATGTATGCGGGTAGCATCGACGTACACTCATAGTTGATGGAAGGTAGGAAAATTTAAACATCACAGCGAGGGTCAATGACATGTACAGCTTTCCGGCATACATGACCCCCTCAATAATATGAGCCGGGCCCATGTATGCGGGTAGCATCGACGTACACTCATAGTTGATGGAAGGTAGGAAAATTTAAACAAATTTAAATTCCCTTAGTTTATCGAATAAACTTTTAATCTTGAATTAATTTTAAATCATATTTAAAATGAGGAATTTTAATTTTGAAAATTCGGTCTCATTATTTTTAAATCATAATTTAAAATGCGGATTCAACAAACATATATCGCATATATAAAATTTGGGATGATCGATAGCGAGAGCTATGCGGTCCGTGGTTGCCAATCACGGACCTAGGTCCAGTCCTAGGTGAAATGCAGTATGCAATGCAATCCTATTACATTAGCTTCCGGTTTTACAAATGTTCGGTCTTCAGTATATTTGATCATCATCTCCACCATCTTCAACAGTCCTCCCACTTAATCTAATATTTACAATTAAATATCCATGACACGTTGGGATACAATTTTAAAGGGGTGGGAACGGGCCATAAACGAGGCCCACTTAGAAATAATATCAACAATATTACAACGAAAATTCGCAAAACCTAGCATACACCTAACACATTGGGCACCGCTCTCGATCATCCCAAGCATACAATCAATTCAAATAATTGACATAAATTAAATAATCAAATCAAATTTGATAATTTCCCAACAAAATCATATTTTAATTATAAAATCATATTTTATAAATTAAATCATATTTTATAAATAAAATCATATTTTGTCAATTTTAATTACATCATATTGGGCTTAAAACGATTTTAGGCCCAAAATCTCAAAATTTCCAAACTTCAATTTTGGTCCGACCAAAATGGCCCAATATCAAATATTGGCCCGAAAACTCCTCGGGCCGCCCGGGACAGGCCCGAAACAAACCCTAGAAGTCAAAAATAGTGTCGCAACACAGCCTCAGGTTCGTCGGACGGCGGCCACACGGCGGCGCCCGCCGCCTGCACAGCGTGCGGCACACTGCCGCACGCTGCGCACGGCGCGGCCGGCCATCGGCACTGTAGCTGCGCGCAGCTACAGTGCCGTCGTGCGCACGCTACAGTGCCCTTTTTTTTTCGAAAAATTTTTGATTTGATGCAATAAGGCACAAATTATGTGTTGATAGATCCGAGCCTTGGCTCTGATACCACTGTTGGCGCAGCGGCGGATCCGGATCCCGTTCCCGGGGGCGCAGCGGAAGTTTCAAAATTTTGCCTCGGAAACGTCAATACATAACAAAGCACTAAAACATACATAGGATGTTTTAATGAAGGTTACCTTGCTGGCGTCTAGGCGCCTGGCTCCGACCAGATTCACAGGGAAACTGGCACTTCACGGGTGGCGGCGGTAGATCTCCTAATCTGGTCCACGACAGGAAACAAGACTCCTTCGTCAGTCTGCACTAGAAGAGCTGATGAATTTGACACGAACGGAATCTCCTCGTCGACGTGATCGGAACAAGTCCAATCACGTGAGCACCGGCGGAGGGCGGCGGCATGGCGGACGGCGGGCGGCGCATGGTTGTCGGCGGCCATGGGAGAAGGAGAGGGGGCGGCGGCCTTTTCTAGGGTTTTTTGAGTTCAAGTGTGTCATACATCCCTAGGCCATGCATATGTAGACTAGTGATGGGCTTGGACCAGCCCAATGGACCTGGGTCAGGCCCAGGTCCAAATGAACATTCGGTTCATTTCCATCACCGTGGCTTCATCATAACTCCGATCGACGATCTGATCGGACCGATCTACACAGTTTCCAAAACTGAGTATTATGATGTGAAAACAATTTTTCAGACCACCTAGTCTAAAATTGCAGTTTAGCCCTTCAACTTTGGGAAATCGCAATTTGACCCCTGTTGACTTTTAGGAAGTCGCACTCCCTAATTCCTCCTCCTTTGCTCAACACATTGAGCTCAGTTTCCGTGCGGGAATCGTGAAGCCAGTACATGTGTGACCCTCAATGGTTCAGGGATACAGCTAGCCGTGGGCCCAAAACAATTGCGACTCCGAAATCACAATTTCGGACCGACCCATCGGATCATGGTAAAGCGCCTAGCAACATCGCCCCATGATCCCCTAGGTATCACTGATAGTGCCTGCAAGAACCAGTTGGTCGTGGTTAGCGTACAGTACGGTACTTTCAACACATATATCCCGATTAGATCAACGACCATTGGTACATCGAGAGTCGCTAGAGATCTAATAACTATGCATATATCTCGGAGATCAAATAGTGAATCCCACCACCTAATGACCCCAAAGGAGTCGGTAAACGGGTCAAAGTGAGGCACCTATCATGTAGAGTCTCAATGACGTTTCGAGTTATAAGGACTAATCAGTACAACCAAGAACTCGGACTTATCCACTCAACAAATGGTAACCACTTGGAAAGTCCGAACGAGGGTAGTTCGATAGATCACCAGGTCACTATCCATCTGTATGCTCAGAACATCACAATGTTCCCTACCAATGAAACATGGTACTTCACATCGCAGATGTTAGTCTCAAGCTCGGGAACGAGTTTAGAATACACAGTGACTATTAGATGTGTTTCATGATAGCCATCATATCCATTATCACATCTAACATACACTATGGTGCATTCTAGGTCTTTATCCAACACAATTGTTAACATTATAACATAATTAAAATAAAGAATTCCATAAAAGAAATGTGAATTTCATAAATAAAGATCGTTATACAAAGAGTCAATAAAACCCACACGCCACAAGGTGGCTAGTTGGGCATCTACTCTAACATAATCTTGAGTGATTAGCATGGTTCCTGACAACTCTAACGGTAACATTGTGGGTAAGGGTAAGCTTACCCATGGTAATTTCACTGTCCACAATGTTCTCCTAGTAGAGAACTTATGCTACAACTTGAAAAGTATCAGTCAATTGTGCAACAGTAATTACTCTGTCAAATTTCAAAAGCACACATGCATGGTTTTGAATCCGGAGGGTCTGACTGTGTTGGTAGGATATCGATCTGGTAACACCTACAAATTCGACTGGTCAGATCAACCATATATGGAACAAACATGCGTAGTAGCTGAATCTTCGAAGAGCTGGCTATGGCATCAACGGATGAACCATCTGAATTTTAGAACTATTGCCAATCTGAGTAAGCGTGAGTTAGTTGATGGCTTGCCCAAGCTAAAATTTTCAAAAGACAAAATTTGCTCTGCTTGTCAGTTGGGTAAAAATTTAAAATATACTTTCAAAACAAGATGCAGTGATAAAACCTCACGTAAGCTAGATCTTTTACACATAAATCTTTTTGGTCCAATAACCGTAACCAGCTTAGGGGGAATGAAATACACCTTTTTTGTAGTTGATGATTTTTCAAAATTTACTTGGGTGCTATTTTTGAAATCAAAAGATCAAACTGCCGACCAGCTGATCAAACTCTTAAAACGATTACAAAATTAGCAATCTTGCAATTTCAACCGGATTAGGAGTGACAGAGGAACAGAGTTATTAAATTTTAAAATATCCACCTATCTGGACGATATTGCAATCAAACATGAGTTTAGTGCAGCCAGAACACCTCAGCAGAACGGGTTAGTTGAGCGTCAAAATCGAACTTTAAAGAGGCTGCTACAACTATATTGCTGATTCTAGTATCTCAAACAAATTTTGGGCTGAAGCAGTAAACACCGATTGCTATACTCAGAACAAATCAATGATTAACAAGCGACAGAGTTACCCCATATGAGATCTAGAATGACAAGAAACCTGACATCTCGTATTTTAGGGTGTTTGGATGCAGATGTTTTATCCAGATTAATGGTAGAACATATTTAAGAGCCTTTGATGTTAAATCTGATGCAGGTATCTTTCTGGGATATTCACCTATAAGTCGAGCATATCGAGTCTTCAATAACAGGACACTATCTGTCGAAGAATCAGCACATGTGGTGTTCAATGAAGCCAGATTTATATCAACATCATCTTCAAAGCTACATGATCTGTGCAGTCTTTTGGAATCTACCAATGTAGAGGAATCAAGTGACGATGAGGTAATTAACAGATGTCAAGCTGATGACCAGCATGCACTGGACAAGCGATTACCAACGCAGATATCCAAGACATTGGGCAAGCTGGTCCGAATCATGATCAAGCTGGTAGATACCACTCACAAGCTGACACGACAAACATGACAAGTGATCATACAACAAGTAATATTCCAGTAGATCCAGCTGGGATGCAGGGGGAACAGCCTGAACCTTCTACCTCATACAGACCAGGTCTTTGGTGGAGTAGAAATCATCCACCCGAGCTGGTCATCGGTAATCCTACTGCACCAGTTAGGACACGAGCCAGATGATAAACGAATATTTCAATTTCGCTTTCATATCGCATATAGAGCCTAAAGTAGAAGAGTCCTTAGCATACCCAAGCTGGATAGAAGCAATGCAAGAAGAACTAGGGCAATTCGAATGTAGCACAGTATGGCATCTAGTTCCTAGACCTGTCAAAACGTTATAGGTACCAAATGGGTCTTTCGGAAAAAGTTAGATGAACAAGGAAATGTAGTTCGAAACAAAGCAGACTAGTAGCGCAATGGAATAGGCAAGAAGAAGGAATACATTTTGAGGAATTCTTCACGCCCGTAGCCCGACTAGAAGCCATTAGAATCTTTCTTGCATATGCATCATTCAAAAACTTCAAAGTTTATCGGATGGATGTAAAGAGTGTATTTTTAAATGGCATCCTGAATGAGTAAGTGTATGTTACACAACCTCCTGGATTCGTTGATCATACCAGACCTGAATTTGTATGCAAGCTTGATAAAGCTTTGTATGGCCTAAAACAAGCTCCCAGTGCTTGGTATGATACTCTGTCCAAGTTTTTAATAAATCATGATTTTGTTATTGGATCTGTCAGGCCCCGTGCTAATTACTAATAATTAACACATAAAAAGCGCATAATCACGGAAGCTTAAAATCAGGGCTTAAAAATTTTTCGAAATAATATGGGCCTGAACTTCAAATCATACATTCAAAATAGCAATAATAAAATACGAGTTGATTCAATTCCAATACAACAAGTATATCAATCCAAACAAATCCCCAATACAAGACAACACGGGGCATCCCCCGGTTCAATACATATCATAAGTTAACTGGGACTCAGGGATGAGGGGATCGACCAGCTGAACTTCCACTCTGCCCAGCTTGGTTACCTAAAGCTCCTGCAAATGGGCACGCAGACCCAGCAAGACAAAGCAGGAAACAAATACGAGGTCAAGCCTCAGTACGAAGAGCTATCAAAGCAGGTAAACATGCAACATGCTACTAATCAATGCTATGAATGCATGAGGGCTATCAAGAAGTCGGATAGCTAGACCAGTCTATCAACTGGCAACTCAAATCAAGCCTCTATACCACACACAGCCAATCAGCCGGTAGAAATCATCGGTCCGTGATCATCGGGGCCCGTCAGCCCATCACAGCTCGGTGGTAGACACTCGAATCCGGTAGTCACCACTCCGACGATAGCGTTGGACTTTTCGGACACGACTCAACAGTCGGCCAGTCACAACGTGGCACCCAATCAGGTAATCAAATCAATTTATCAATTCAGGCTCAAGATGTATGCATGAATGCCATTCGATATCAATGCATAATGCATACAATTCATAATACGTGCAAACAGAATGAAAAGCTCAATCAATTCATCAAACTGTTCCACGTAAATCACATAACCGCAATTCACAACATTGAAAACTAGCCATGTTCACGCTCAACTGCTAAGGGCTGCTCAATCGTACCTTTCCTCTTCAATTTACCTAACAGATTCTCAACAAAGACACGTCCCGCAACAACTCAAGCTTACTGCCTTTGAAGCTTCCTCGAAAATTACCCTTCAAAAATCCTAGAAGCTTAAATCTGCCAAAGATACCTAATATCTTAGCTCAAACCAACGAAAGAAAGCTCACCCAAAGGATAGAAACGCACGGTGCAACTTACTGCTCAATTCAGCCGTTTTGCGTTCTCGCTCCAGCTCAACACAGTCTCCAAGATTGGTAGGAAAAGAAAATTCTTCTCAAGAGGTTTCCAACGCTACCAAGAACTCGAAAAACGGAGGTCGGAATCAACGGCAAATCGCGATAGAAAGTGACGGTGAACAGTAGTTCGACGAGGGTTTGGAGAAGAAGAGATGAGATATATCTGGCTCAAAATAATTCTAAGTGTCGATCAAAACTTCTATAAATACCTCTTCAAACCTCGCCTGCTGATTCACCAAGATCTATCGAAGAAATCAGCAGAAGTCTATCAGCAGCAATCTTCCCTTTTCATTCCGTAAAATCGGCATCAACGACTAAACAATAATCGCACGAAAACGCTACAAAACGACACCGTTCCAACTTATCTAAACGACGCCGTAGCAACCATCAGCAGACAACAGCTCTCGCAAGCCAAAGCAACCAAGAGCTGATAACAGCTCTCTCTACAAATCAATCTATCTGCTGGTCGCGAGAAAACACTCAAAACGACGACGCATCTACTAATTCAAACGACGTCATTTCATATACGTAAGCAAAGCTGCCAACTGCTGATCTCTAAACACAAAGCTCCAAAACGCAGCGTTTTCACTTAATCAAACGACGCCGCTTCTTAACGCTCTTACATAAGCGCGCCTGTTGATCAGCAGCAACCAAAACAACGCAATCGCTACCAGCAGCAATGGATACGTCATGCCTACGTCATCATATCTATCGATAGCTCTCGCGACAATTTCTCAAACCATCTGCTGAACGTTTCACACAAGCGCAAGTGCTGAATTCAATAGTCAACACTCCAAAATGTTGACTAACACGCGTCACTTCCTCGCTCAATCTCACGCTACGCGCGATGTCTGCCAGCAGCAACTTCAATTTGCACCAAAGCCAGCAGATCTTCATGCTTCACGCTGATGTCACCATATCTGCTGATTCCAATTCCACCAGTAGGAGCTACAGTAACTTTGACTAGCGTTGACTTCACCAAAAATCGATATTTCTCATCTCTTAAACTAGCGCTGCGACAGATAAATCAGCAGGAACTTCAATCCTTTCGCAAAATCCTCAAAATTCACGTGATTAATCCCAAATCAATCCAATTAATCACTAATCTAATTTCTCAATCCTCACATTCTCCCCACCTTAAGAGATTTCGTCCTCGAAATCAACGGCAGACACAGTGAAGAACACATCAAACATGCAATTCAGCACTAAAATTGAAGCAAAAATCAAAGATTTACCTGGAAATTATGCAATCTCAGCGCTCAAATAGGTGAGGCCATTCCTGCCTCATCTTCTCCTCAACTTCCCAGGTTGCTTCTTCTCGGCCATGCTTGCTCCATTGGACCATCACCAACGGAATTATCTTGTTTCTCAGCTGTTTCTCCTTCCTATCCAAGATCTGCACCGGATATTCGACAGAACTCAAGGCAGAATCCAGCTCAACTTCGTCAGTTCTCAACACGTGGGACGGATCCGGCTCATATTTTCTCAACATTGACACATGAAACACGTCATGCATCGCGGCCAACTCCTCGGGCAGCCTCAGTCTATAATCCAACAGTCCAATCCGCTCGATAATCTCAAAGGGACCAACGAATCGGGGAGCCAATTTGCCTTTAAATCGGAATCTCATCACGCTCTTGAAAGGAGAAATCTTGAGAAACACACGATCGCCAACCTCAAACTCTAGCGGTCGACATCTTCGGTTCGCATAACTCGAGAAACGGTCTTGGGCAGCCTTCATTCTACTCCGGATCAAATCAATTTGATCTTTCATATGCTGAACCAACTCCGGTGTAGAAAGCTGTCTCTTGCCAACTTCTTCCCAACAAATCGGGAATCTGCACTTTCGACCATACAAAGCTTCAAACGGAGCCATTCCAATAGTGACTTGGTAGCTGTTGTTATATGAAAACTCCACCAAGGAAAGCGAATCCTGCCAGCCACCGCTGAAATCCATCACTACCGCTCGCAACATATCCTCTAAAGTCTGGATAGTCCGCTCAGACTGTCCGTCTGTCTGTGGGTGATAGGCTGTGCTCATCGTCAATCTCGAACCCAATGCTGCTTGCAGACTCTTCCAAAAGAGAGAAGTGAACCTCGGATCTCTGTCAGACACTATCGAAACCGGAACCCCATGCAATCTAACCACATGGTC
>KQ986749.1:124128-137922 GCA_001598015.1 Dorcoceras hygrometricum
CGTCACGCCTACGTCATCATATCTATCGATAGCTCTTGCGACTGATTCCACAAGCGCATCTGCTGATCACTTCACAAGCGCATCTGCTGAATTCAATAGTCAACATTCCAAAATGTTGACTAACACGCGTCACTTCCTCGCTCAATCTCACGCTACGCGCGATGTCTGCCAGCAGCAACTTCAATTTGCACCAAAGCCAGCAGATCTTCATGCGTCACGCTGATGTCACCATATCTGCTGATTCCAATTCCACCAGCAGGAGCTACAGTAACTTTGACCAGCGTTGACTTCACCAAAAATCGATATTTCTCATCTCTTAAACTAGCGCTGCGATAGATAAATCAGCAGGAACTTCAATCCTTTCGCAAAATCCTCAAAATTCACGTGATTAATCCCAAATCAAACCAATTAATCACTAATCTAATTTCTCAATCCTCACAGGATCTGTTGACAAGAAACTGTTAAAATTTGTGAAAATGGTCATAATTTTTTGGTACAGATATATGTTGATGATATTATCTTCGACTCCACTAATTCCAAGCTATGCGACAAATTTTCCAAACTTATGCAGGAAAAATTCGAGATGAGCATGAGTTGACGTTTTCCTAGGACTACAAGTAAAACAGCTTGAGAATGGGATATTCATCAATCAAGCAAAATATACAAAAGAACTTATCAAGAAGTTCGGAATGGAAAAATTCTCAGCAGCTGCCACTCCCATGAGCGCCTCCATCAAGCTGGACAAAGATGAAATTGGAACTGCCGTAGAGGTAACCATGTATCGTGGGATGATTGGTTTGCTCTTATACCTTACTGCAAGCAAACCAGACATTATGTTTTTGTTCTGTATGTGTGCAAGGTTTCAAGCTGATCCAAAAAAATCACACTATATGGCGGTTAACCGACTTTTAAAGTATCTGAAAGGCACTAAGAATGTGGGTCTTTGGTATCCCAGTGACTCAAGTTTAAAATTAATTGGCTATAGTGATGCAGACTATGCAGGATGTAAAATTTATCGGCGAAGCACCAGTGGGACTTGTCAATTTTTGGGTAATAGACTAATATCTTGGTTTAGCAGGAAACAGACATCAGTTGCCACATCCATAGCTGAGGCAGAGTACCTCGTAGCTGTAAGCTGTTGTGCTCAAATGCTATGGATTCAACAATAGCTCCGTGACTACGGCATTGATGCACAAGAAGAACCCATATTCTATGACAACACTAGTGTGATCGTGATCACTCAGAATCCTGTGTTGCTGTGAGGACTAGAAATCTGTTAAGTAAGATTTAATGGTTAATCAGAATTTGAATCAAGATTTGTCATGGAAATCATGATTTTTGGGTGCTCAGATTTAGACGTAGAGTGATCAACTATGAGAAGCTGGTGATCGAGTGCGATCTGTGTCGAATTTGGAGTTCACTAGTTGCATTTTCCTATCGGGAAGTGATTCCAGTGGTAATTCAGACTTGAGGTTCATCGCTGGGAGAAGATAGGTCAGCAGCATTCTTGCTCGGGGTTTAGCGAGCATTCAGATGTTGTTACTCAGTAGTAGCATGATCAGATGTCAACGCTAGTCAACGCAGCTGTGAGAGAGTAGAGAGAGGCAGCTGTTCGCGTTAGCGCGCGGGTGCGAGAAGATGCCACGTGTTGGTCAACATGTCTGAGTTGACCACTGGTTGTTAACACTATTCAGATGTCGCTAGAGGGAGAGATCTGTTTCAACTGTGGAAGCCCTGCTACGTCGTTTTGATTAGTTGGTGCGACGTCGTTTGCTGTATGAGTTAGTAGAGGGTTTAGATGTCTGAACTGTATCAGCAGAGCCAGCTGAGGGAGAACGCTGGATTCAGCTTTGACAGGACTTTTGCCTTAGCTTAAGCAGAGATCTGAATTGTTAGAACAATAGCTTTAACTCGAGGATTGTATACCAAGTGCTGCAACACTTAGCGTATTTTGAACCCGAAATTCCTTTGTTTCCTCCATTGAACCCTCGATAATTACTTTTCATTCGAACACTTCTCCGGTAGATTGCCGTTGATTTCTGTCGTTGTTTGGAGCACGACTGGTGGCGCTGAGCTCGTGGTGCTTAGGCCTATCGATTGATACCAGTTAGGAAACCTAATTCGACGTTAGAGGAGAAGCGCGAAAAGTCTATTCGTTCAAAGCTTTTCGAGAGATATGACCCAAGCGTTCTTTGGTTCTTCTGGACTTTTGAGGTAGTTCCTGCTTTGGTTTTTGAGACCAGAGAGGAAGCCAATTGAGCAAATTGAAGTTGCCGTGCTTGAGTAAGATCTGTTGAGGTACAATTTGAGGGCAGAGGTACGAGTTGAGCTTTTGTTAACAGCTTTAAGTATAAGCGTGTTAGTATTTTGAGGCATGATATAAGTGTTCTGTGATTTTGTGTTTAAGTGAACATCTTGATTGAATTGATAAGCTCTGTTTACGTAATTTATGCATGTTGAAATCAGATTTGAATTTCTTGACATTCATGCATACATATTGAGCCTATGATCGATTGAGAACCTGAGTTAGAGCCACCTTGTGACCGGAAGACAGATGTGTCGTGCCTGAAAGGTCCAACGCTATCATCGGAGACATTCATGCATACATATTGAGCCTATGATCGATTGAGAACCTGAGTTAGAGCCACCTTGTGACCGGAAGACAGATGTGTCGTGCCTGAAAGGTCCAACGCTATCATCGGAGTGGTGACCGACTGATTAGTTGTGTCTGAAGACCACCGAGCTATGATGGCTGACGGGCATGAAGATCACGGACCGATGATTTCAACGATTGATACACTGTGCGGGTATAGAGGCTCGACAGAGATTACTGCCAGCTGATTAGCAGGCCTTGATGAATGATTTCTTTGACAGCCGCATGCATTCATGACTTAAATACTGCATGTTTATGATTTGCTGTTATATTAGTGCTCTTCGTACTGAGGTTTGACCTTTTTTTTTCCTGCTTTTGTGTTGTTTGGGTCTATGTTGCCCACTTGCAGGATCTTCAGGTAATCAAGCTGGACAGACTGGAACCCCAGCTGGTCGATCCCCATTTCCTTGAGTCCCAGTTATTATGTTATGTATTGATCCAGGGAATGCCCTGAGGTTATATGTATTTGGGGGATCGTTGTTGTATTGTATTTGTTACCTGTTGTGATTTGGATTTTGAGTTAAATCTTATTTTGATTATGAATAGTTTGAAGGGAGGTTTTATTGGATCAGGCCCAAAATTATTCGAAAATTTTTAAGCCCTATTTTATGTTTCCGCTATTAAGTGCATATTTGAGTTGTTAATCCTTGTTGATTAGAACGGGGCCTGGCATTTATGGTATCAGAGCTTAAACTGGGATAAGCTCGTTTTCCTTTGATCACACTCGAGTCTAGGCACAGAGTTTTGATTTGATTTCTTGCTTGACTCTGTGACTTGCTGATGGTCCCAGAAATAGGATCACTAAGTAAATAGGAGTTCAGAAGGGGGGGTTGAATGAACTCCTTCGATTTTTCTATTTCAAAACTCTTTTAAAATGTTTGGATCTCAGTTTTATGCAAACTTCTCAGCCAACAATATTTGTGCGGAAAAAGGCCGATTGGTTTGTGAACAGTGAGTAATGCGCAATACTAAAAAAATGTTGTAAGTAAAAGATTGAGTCAAGAATTTGTTTCTGGAAGTTCGGACTTCAATGTCCTACGTCTCCCCTTCTTCCTCCTCGGAAGGTATCAGAAGACTTTGATGCAAGTAGGCTGTCTACCAACACCCGATCCCAAAGCCAACAGCTATGAGAACTCCTAGCACTTCACAACAGTTCACGCAGACTTCGCTGCTGGTTTACAACACTTTGATAGTTTTTCGAACTTCTTTACAAAGACAGTTCGTTACAGACTCAATAGAATATGACAATGAAAACACATATTTGAGACTGTAAAAATCTTCTGGTTTCAACAATGAGACTCGATTACAACAAGGTAACCAGAAGATTGACTCGAAGGTATTTCAATGAAGATCAACTGTTAGGTTCTTCGATTCTTTGAGCTTTTTGGAGATTTCAACAGAGTATAGCTCGAGAAGATAGTTTGGCAGCGTGACCGCAATTGATAGATAGCGAAGTGTGTTTTCTTCAACACTGCTACTGATATATATAAGCTTCGATTGCAACGGTCATTTAATTCTCCAAAGGAAATGAATCCCGTTTGAATTACTGCCAAAATCGTACACCGTAATTCCTGCTCCACTACAAGGTAAATTGCTCATTGACAGAGCCAATTTGTCTTCTTTCCATATTTGTGCAAGCATGGAGAAACGGCCTCTGTACACTGTACTATTTACCCAAAATAGTACCTAACTTGTCTCCTTAATTCCAGGCAACTGTACGATCCTACGAATCTTTTCCAAATGAGTGAACGATCGTAATTGAATCAATTTAAGCTTGCGCCTGGAATAACTTTGATCACCAGCAGTAACTTCATCAACGTTGTCAAAGATGCTTCGACTGAAATAACACTTGGAAGAATTCACCTGCTGAAATACATTTGTGTTTTTCCATCGACTGATTCCTTTAGCGTTAAAACGATGTCGTGTCAACTTATTTAAGTGACGCCGTTTTGCTATCTTTGTAATGCACCTGCTGGTTAACATCATCTGCTGATTGATATTCACTGTAGCCATCTGCTGAAATACTAAGCCAATCAATACGCTGTCGCTTCAACTTATCCAAATGCTGTCGTTTCGCAATCTCCAACGAATATACTTAACCAACTGCTGATCTCTTCAAGAATGTATCTGCTGATAATCACTTCAAGATAGTATCTGCTGATAAGTAACTGTGCATCCCAACGACGTCGTTCCAACTTACTTGAACGCTGTCGTTTAGTACTCCTTAGCAAAAGCACGCTAACACTTATGTTACTGCTGATCGCTTACAAAGAAAGTATCTGCTGAATATCTCAAACCGTTCATCTGCTGATCGCATACTATCTGCTGATTTCTCTCGAATACCCCAACTGCTGAATTACCAAAAGCTATAGCTTTTGGTAAAGCGGCAAGCGCTCGGTCCTACAATTGGTATCAGAGCCAAGGTCATGGGTTCGATTCCTATTGATTGCAAGGAGTGCAATTATTGGGAGGGGGATTGTTGAGGTGCAATAATTGCCCCTGCTAGGTAGAGCGATCGAAACGTGGCGCTTTTGTTGCTATACGGTTTAAAAGATTGGAGTTGCACCATTACCACCAGCTATAGCTTTTGGTAAAGTGGCAAGCGCTCGGTCCTACACTTGCTTAATTTGATATCTGTCTCTGTGATTATCTGCTGTTGGTCCTTACCCTGAGATTTGTTTAGATGCCACCGAGGAGAGGTAGAGGTAGGACTGCTAGAAGTTCAGCTGATGAGTCTAGGGCCTCTGATAGTGATGAGGGCATTCAGCAGACTATCCCTTTGCGTCGTTGAGAGAGACAGGCAGAGGTAGAGGATGTGATGAGACAGATTGGCGAGATGGAGTTAATTCTAATGAGGTTTCAGCGGATGAATTCCCCTATTTTCACGAACGCCGAGGGAGGTTTGATGGCCGAGGGTTGGCTAGTTCAGATGGAAGAATTGTTTGATACCTTGGAGTACGTCCCCGAGAAGAGGTTGAAGCTAGCGGTGTTGCAGTTGAGAGATAACGCGCAACGCTGGTGGAGAGGTACTTACCGTATCTTGCGAGAGAGTGGGGCTGTGATTACTTGGGAGAGCTTCTGTGCAGCGTTTGTGAGGATTGCGAAATTCGAATAGTGATTAATCTATTTCGTAGGATTAGTCACGGGATTTTTGGTTGTCGAATTTCTCTAAGTGTTAGAAACCAGTCGCAGCGAAATTCAAGATTCAACGCGAGTCAACGGTACTGTAGCTCGTAGCTGGTGGAATTTAAATCAATAGTTGCGCGAGTTGATGAAGTCTGTTATCAGCTGTTGGTGGCGAAGGAGTAATACGCTGTCATTTCGTAAACCAGACGTAGCATGAGAAAATCAGTTGTAGCGCTATCAGCTGTTGAGTTGTGAGAAATTGTTCCAGCTGAATGACCAGCTGTTGGTTTGAGGAACCAGTCGTGGGAGCAACGTGACGTCGTTTTGATAAGTTGAAACGCAGAGTTTTGGGTATTGCGTCTGGTACCAGTAGGGAGGGATTTGTTGCGTGGTTTATCCAGTCGCTGGGTTGGTTAACCAGCTGTTGACAGATATGATGACGTGTCCTTTACGTCGTCGTTTTGAATTGTTTCGCGAGACCAGTCGTTGGTTGTTTTGCAGGGAATCTGTTACCAGCTTTTGGTTGCTTCGCAAGAGGAATCTATTGTCAGCTGTTGGAGCGATGCGGTGTCGTTTTGAATAGTTGATGTGGCGTCGTTTTGATGTTCTTTTGAGAATGCAACGTCTGATGATTGCTGCTGGTTTCGTTGAGAGGAAGAGCTGATATCTGTTGTAAGCAACGACTGGTATCTGTTGTGAGATACCTACTGTTCACGACGTCTGGTTATTTTGAGAACAACAGCAATTGGATTGAGATATATATATATATATAAGTGTTGATCGACACTTAGAATTATTCTGAACCCGTATATTCTTATCTCCATATCCAAACCCTCGTTTTAGCTACTGTTCACCATGACTTTTCTCCATCGATTTCTGCCGCTTCCCGTCGTTTTTTTGAGTGAACTTGGTGGCGCTAGATTCCTTGTGAGTTGCTCTACCGAGTGTTACCCATTTGAGGCTGTAGAAAGACCTTGGGGAGGATCGTGAAGTTGCTGCTTTCTTCGTGTAGTGGAACCCGTTAGTTCTCTATTAATTTCAGCTTCTGGGTAAGCATTTTCCTACCGTTCTAAGCTTAGTGTTGGCTGTAGTACTTTGTTTAGAAGTAGAACTGGATTCGAGTTCTTGGCCGTAGGAATTTTTATGTTGAGGTTCAGATTTGAGTTAGATATGAACTAAGAATGCTTGTACAGATTTCAGCTTCCAGGAACTTCGTTGTGGTTGGACGTGACCAGCGAAGGGTAGAATTGTGCAGGAAGAAACTGCCGTTCCTTGGTAATTATCTGTTGAGGTAGAATCAGCTATTGAAGGTACGATTGAGCATGATTTAACAGCTTCGAGAATTATTGTATGCATTGATATTGATTATTGATTGGCATTCAATCATACATATTGAGCCTGACAGATTGATTGATGACCTGATTGAGAGCCACGTTGTGACTGGGCGACTGATGTGGTGTGCCTGAAAAGTCCAACACTATCATCGGAGTGGTGAGCGACTGACTTGTCGTTTCAGAATACCACCGAGCTGTGATGGCTGACGGCCGGAATATCACGGACCGATGATTTCCCCGATTGATACACCGTGCGGGTATAGAGGCTGACTGAGATGATTTACCAGTTGATACACTGGTCTAGCTATCCGATCCTTGATAGCCCCACATGCATTTCATTGCATTGATTATAGCATGCATGATTAGCTGTTTTGATAGCTCTTCGTACTGAGGCTTGACCTCGTATTTATTTTCCTGCTTTTGTGTTGTTTGAGTCTGTGTTACCCATTTGCAGGATCTTCAGGTAACCAAGCTAGACAGAGTGAAGCGCCAGCTGGTCGATCCCCGTTTCCTTGAGTCCCAGTCTACTTTTACTATATATTGAACCGGGGGATGCCCCGTGTTTTTATGTATTGGGGATCTGTATTTGAATTGAGATTTGTTGTTACCTGTTTTATATGAGTTTGAGTCAACTCATATTTTGAGTATTGATATTTTGAATGTACGTTTTGAGTTCAGGCCCATATTATTTCGAAAAATTTTTAAGCCCTGTTTTACGCTTCCGTGGTTATGTGCTTAATTGTGCTCTAATCCTTGAGATTAGCCCGGGGCCTGACATTTTTGATATCAGAGCTTAAACTAGGATAAGCTCGATTTCCTTTGATCACAATCGAGTCTAGGCACAGAGTTTTGATTTGATTTTTGATTGAATCTGTGATTTATGTGATCTTTTATCTGTCTATGTGATATATCTGCTGTGAGATCTTACCTCTAGATTTGTTTAGATGCCGCCGAGGAGAGGAAGAGGTAGGACGACTAGACGTACTGCGGAGGAGTCTAGGGCAGGTAGTGATGATGATGTTCATCAGGTTGGGAATGTTACTAGACAGATAGGTGAGATGGAGTTGGTCCTAGCTAGGTTTCAGC
This sequence comes from Dorcoceras hygrometricum, assembly GCA_001598015.1. Classification (NCBI taxonomy): domain Eukaryota; kingdom Viridiplantae; phylum Streptophyta; class Magnoliopsida; order Lamiales; family Gesneriaceae; genus Dorcoceras; species Dorcoceras hygrometricum. The sequence continues at coordinate 132,328 of KQ986749.1, forward strand.
GGACAAACCCTCCGACGTTTTCTGCAGCAGAGGGTGGTGCGATGGCTGAGGCTTGGTTAGCTCAGATGGAGGAGTTGTTTGATACTCTGGAGTACGCTCCCGAGAAGAGACTGAAGCTGGCGGTGTTGCAGTTGAGAGACAATGCACAGCGCTGGTGGAGAGGTACTTCTCGTATCCATCAAGATAGTGGGGCTGTGATCACTTGGGAGAGCTTCTGTGAGGCGTTCAGACAGGAGTATACCCCGGATTCCTTCTATAACAGCCGGGAGATGGAGTTTGACAATTTGAAGCAGGGAAACATGCGAGTGGCTGAGTATGCCCGACAGTTTTCTGTGCTTTTGGTTTATGTGCCACATGTTGCCAACCAGGAGAGGACGAAGAGGAACAAATTTCTGAAGGGTTTGAGGCCTGATCTGTACCGGATGGTTTTGTCTGGGTCACCTGTGACCTATATTGATGCAGTGAACCGAGCGGTGGACATTGAGGAGAGTTTGATGGAGGTTGAGGCTCCGAATCAGCCGACTACTGGACGCACCTATCAGCCTGTGCAGGATGCGTCGCAATCTTTTTCTTCTCCTCAGGGGTCGCAGCAGCAGACGAATCGCCAAAGGTTTCGACCTCGAGGGAAACAGTTCAAGAAGAAGGAGAATTCGAGTTCCTCTGGTTCTGCGAGTTCTGGTTCTGGCAGTGGTTCTGGTAATGGTTTTGGAGATATGTCTTGTGGTCAGTGCGAGGGAAGACATCCGACTTCGCAGTGTCGTTGAGTTCAGGGGTCTTGCCGTAACTGCGGACAGCCAGGACACTTTCTTAGAGTGTGTCCTTTGTTGAGGGGTCAGTCTTCAGTTCCTTCGCAGCAGGGATCAGCTGGTGGTTCTTCCCAGAGACCGCAGTTTCCTGCCCCTACCCCACGATCTGGATTCCAACCCCGTGAACCTTCTAGGTTTGGAGCACCTTCGAGACCTCCGTCCCAGATTCCGTAGCAGGCTCAGGCGAACGCTTTGACGAGAGAGCAGGCTGAGGAGGCGCCTGGTATGATGATCGCAGGTACATGCCTTATCTTTGATTATCCTGCGAGAGTACTATTTGACACTGGTGCATCACACTCTTTTATTTCTGAGTTGTTTGTTTGTGAGTATGGGTTGAGTTCTTCCCCATTATGTGATGTTGTTACCGTGTCTACCCTGCTGATGTGAATCTTTGGTCCCGTGAAGTGGTGTTGGATTGTGTGCTTCGATTTGATGAGCATATTTTGGTGTCCAATCTGATTGTTTCGGGAATCAGAGATTTTGATTGCATCTTGGGAGTGGATGTATTGTCTAGCTATAAGGCTACTGTTGACTGTTTTCATGGTGTGGTGAGATTTCGCCCTGACTCGGGTGAGAGGTGGGAGTTCTACGGTGCTGATTCGTGCTCGAAGACTCCACTGGTGTCCGCCATGGAGATGTTTAGTCTGCTATCGCTGGATAATGCTGGATTCATGATTTACGCGCTTGACGTTTCCCAAGAGCCCCGATTGGAGTTGAGTGACATTCCTATCGTCCGAGAGTTTTTCGACGTGTTTCCAGATGAGATTCCTGGATTTCCTCCAAGACGTGAGATCGAATTCAGCATCGAGTTGGTGCCCGTTACCGCCTCGATTTCTAGAGCTCCGTATCGGTTGGCGCCCGCAGAGTTGAAAGAGCTGAAGGATCAGTTGAGAGATCTCTTGGAGAAAGGCTTCATCAGACTGAGTATGTCGCCTTGGGGAGCTCCGACTCTTTTTGTGAAGAAGAAGGATGGGTCTATGAGGATGTGCGTGGATTTCCGACAGTTGAATAAAGCGACGGTGAAGAACAAGTATCCTTTGCCGAGGATTGATGACTTGTTCGATCAATTGCAGGGATCGGTCGTTTACTCAAAGATTGATTTGCGCTCTGATTATCACCAGTTGCGGATTAGAGACGCTGACGTGGCGAAGACAGCATTTCGGAATCGATATGGGCATTATGAGTTTCTGGTCATGCCGTTTGGGTTGACGAATTCCCCAGCTGTTTTCATGGATTTGATGAATCGCGTCTTTAGCGAGTACATCGATCGGTTCGTGATCGTCTTCATAGATGACATCCTAGTGTACTCGAGGAGAATGAGAGAGCATAAGGAACATCTCATATTGGTGTTGCAAAGATTGCGAGACTCGCAACTGTAAGCCAAGTTCAGCAAGTGTGAATTTTGGCTTGATCGGATTATCTTTTTGGGTCATGTGATTTCAGTGCAAGGGATTTCGGTAGATCCGAGTAAGGTCGAAGCAGTTCTTAACTGGGAGAGACCAAGGAACGTTTCAAAGATCCGCAGGTTCTTGGGATTGGCTGGCTATTACAGGCGTTTTATCGAGAAGTTCCCTTTGATAGACAGGCCTCTGACTCAGTTGACTCAGAAGGATAGGAAGTTTGTTTGGATTGATGAGTGCGAGTATAGTTTTCAGACGTTGAAGGAGAAGTTGACTACTGCTCCTGTTTTGGCTCTACCGTCTGGATCCGGAGGATTTTTTGTGTGCTCCGACGCTTCTCTCAATGGTTTGGGATGTGTTTTGATGCAGAACGGGTACATGATTTCCTATGCGTCTCGACAGTTGAAGCATCACGAGACGAGGTACCCTGTTCATGATTTGTAGTTGGCTGCGATAGTGTTTTCCTTGAAGATTTGGCGACATTATTTGTATGGTGAAGAATTTGTGGTGTACACCGACCACAAGAGCCCGAAATATATCTTCACGCAGTCTGATCTGAATATGAGGCAACGACGATGGATGGAATTGCTCAAGGACTTTAACTGTGAGATTCAGTATCAGCCTGGGTGGATGAACTCAGTAGCAGATGCTTTGAGTAGGAAGACCCAGCCTGCGATGCTTTCGTATTTGAGTGTCTCTAAAGTCTATGAGCAGTTGAGTACTTCTAGTGTTAGAGTAGATGCCCAACTGGCCAACTTGTGGCGTGTGGGTTTATAGACTCTTGTATGAAACAATCTTTATATATGATATTCGCATTTACTTATATGGCATTCTTTACTTTCATTGTGTTGTATAATGATTAACAATTGCGTTGAGTAAAGACCTAGAATGCACTATAGTGTATGTTAGATGTGATAGTGGGTATGACGGCTATCATGAAACACATCTAATAGTCATTGTGTATTCTGAACTAGTTCCTAGTCGATTGGGCCGTCAAAATGATGATAAGGCCGCCCGAGATTGAGACTAGTATCTGCGATGCGAAGTACCATGTTTCATTGGTAGGGAACATTGTGATGTTCTGAGCATGCAGATAGATAGTAACCTAGTGATCTATAGAACTACCCTCTTTCGGACTTTCCAAGTGGTTACCATTTGTCGAGTGGATAAGTCCGAGGTCTTGGTTGTACTGATTAGTCCTCACGACTCGAAACGTCATTGAGACTCTACATGATAGGCGTCTCACTTTGACCCATTTTCCGACTCACTTGGGGTCATCAGGCGGCGGGATTGGGTGAGACCCCGATGCATGTAGGAGTCGATGCATCGTTGTCGAGGATTCACCGCTCGCAGACATGCGTGGATATCCTATGCTATCTGAGGGGATAATAGTGTATAAATCTCTGGCTAGAGTACTAGAAGTGTTTTAGGTAAATGGGTTTACCTAGTTACACTCGCGATGTCACTATTCGATCTCTAAGATGTATGCATAGCTATCGGATCTATAGCGACTCTCGATTTACCAATGGTCGTTGGTCTGATCGTGATATATGGATTGAAAGGACCGTACTGTACGCTAACCACGACCAACTGGTTCTTGCAGGCACTATCAGTGATACCTAGGGGATCATGGGGCGATCTTGCTAGACGCTCTTACCATGATCCGTTGGACAAGTCCAGAATTGTGATTCCGGAGCCACAATGGTTGTGGGCCCACGGCTAGCTGTATCCCTGAACCATTGAGGGTCACACAAGTACTGGATTTGAGATTCCCGCACGGATACTGGGCTCAATGTGTTGAGCATAGGAAGAGGATTTTGGGGAGTGCGACTTCCTAAAAGTCAACAGGGGTCAAATCGTGATTTCCCGCAGTTGAGAGGCAAAACGGTCATTTTGCACTGGGGTTCTGAAAAATGGTTTTTCAGATCATAATATTCAGTTTTGGAAACTGAGTCGATCGGTCCGATCTGATCGGCGATCGGAGTTATGATGAAGCCACGGTGATAGGCTTCATAATAACAACACACAACTTGACAAAAACCCTAACCCTAAAATCTCTAGTAGCCGCCGCCCCTCCTCTCTTCAAAAGCCGCCGCCTCCGCCGCTGTTTTGCGCCGCCGCCGCCTTGCTTCGCCCCAATTTGTTCCGGCCAACTTGACGAGGAGAATCCGTCCGCGCTGATCTCGTCAGGCCTTCTAGTGCAGGCTGACGAAGTAGTCTCGCTTCCGGTCGTGGACCTGATTGACTTAATCTACCGCCGCCTACCGTGAAGTGCCGGTTTCCTCGCGAAACTGGTCGGAGCCAGGCACTAGTTGCCAGCAAGGTAATCATCAAAACACCCTATGAATGGTTCATAGCTTGCATGATTATTGAATTGTATTGATCGTCTCCCGCCCAATTTTTGTTCTTCCGCTGCCTCGTCGGGAGGCGTGATCCGGATCGCCACGGTTCCCCAACAGTGGTATCAGAGCCAAGGCTCGGATCTGATCAATACAATTGTGCCATATTGTATCTAATCTTGAATTTCAGATCGAAGAAAACAAAAAATTTTTTGAAGTTGTCCGCCGGCCGCCGCCGTATGCGGCGGCGCCCCTCCTCGCGCGCACATATGCGTGCATCACATGCGGCCCGACGCGCAACAGCGACCGATCACTGGCCTGTTCAGCGCAAGATGTTGCACTGTCGATGGCCTGCCAGTGGCCGGCCAGTGGCCTGCGGCCGCGCGCTATGGATGCGCGTCGTCGGGCGCAAGTTGTCTCGCCATATGCTGCGCAATTCGCAGCAGCGTGCGGCCATGCGCCGCACGCCATCTTAGCGGCGATGGCTGGACGTCGCGCACTGGTTGCGCTACACGGTGGCCGATGATGATGGCTGGACGTGCAACTATATGCACCAATTGTTGGCGCATCGCGCAATTGCGCCGCGCTTGTCGCGGCCGCCCGCGGCCTATGTTGGTGCGACGGCCGCCGCCTGGCGATGCTCCGGCGATGTCGTGATGGCTGATTTCTCTAGGGTTTAGTTTGGGCCTGTCCCGGGCAGCCTTTGAAGTTTTCGGGCCAATATTCGTATCGGGCCCGTTTTGGTCGATTTTGAAATTTTGAAATTTTTGGGCCTAAAATTGTTTTTAAACCCAAATTGATGCAATTAAATTGCAAAATACGATTTTAATTTTGAAATATGATTTTATAAATTAAATATGATTTTGTTGATTAAAATTTGATTTTATCGACAAAATACGATTTTATTTATAAAATGCGATTTCGTAATTAAAATATGATTTTGTAAATAAATAATTTGATTATTTAATTTATGCATGTTAATTAGATTATCTGCATGATTGGGATGATCGAGAGCCGTGCCCAATTTGTTAGGTGTATGCGATAGGTTTT
>KQ986750.1:3597-46349 GCA_001598015.1 Dorcoceras hygrometricum
TCCAAGAGAGGACACCTACCTATGTGCCACGTGGTCACTCTATCTAAGTCTATGTGTTCGAAGACTGATGAGGAGATAGAGAGTATGACACGTGTGCCATATGCCTCGGCAATAGGTAGTATTATGTATGGCATGATCTCAACTAGACCAGATGTCGCATATGCTCTGAGTGTCACGAGCCGCTAACAGGCCAACCCCGGCCAATAGCATTGGAAGGTTGTGAAGGATATTCTTAAGTACTTGCGAAGGACTAAGAATATGTTCATGGTCTATGGGGGTGGTGAACTGAAATTGGAAGGCTACACTAGCTTCCAATGTGACGTGGATGATTCGAAGTCTGCCTCTGGATTTGTATTCTTGCTCAATGGTGGTGCTGTCTCTTGGAAGAGTTCCAAGCAAGACACCATCGCGGATTCAACCACTGAGGCTGAGTACATTGCAGCATCAGCTGCTGCTAAGGAGGTGGTTTGGATAAGGAATTTCGTCCAAGATTTGGGCGTCATCCCTGATGGAGTTGGTCTAGTCCCGGTGTACTGCGACAACACGGGTGCCGTTGCGCAAGAAAAGGAGCCTAGGTCTCACCAAAGATCCAAACATATACTGAGGAAATACCACATAATCCGGGATATTGTGGCTAGAGGTGACATAGCAGTTTAGAGAGTCGCCTCTGTGGACAACATTGCTGATCCACTTACGAAGCCCTTGCCAGGACCGTTGTTTGAAAAACATCGCGAAACAATGGGACTGCGTCTAATGAGTAGTTGGCTATAGGGCAAGTGGGAGATTTTTAGAGTAGATGCCCGACTAGCAAACTTGTGGCGTGTGGGTTTTATAGAATCTTGTATATGACAATCTTTATCTATGAAATTCGCATTTATTTATGGCATTCTTTATCTTCATTATGATTATAATGTTAACAATTGTGTTGGATAAAGACCTAGAATGTACCATGTGTATGTTAGATGTGATAGTGGATATGATGGCTATCATGAAACACATCTAATAGTCACTGTGTATTCTGAATTCGTTCCTAGTCGATTGGGCCGTCAAATGAGGATAAGGCCGCCCGAGCTTGAGACTAGCATCTGCGATGTGAAGTACCGTGTTTCATTGGCAGGGAACATTGTGATGTTCTGAGCATGCAGATGGATAGTGACCTGGTGATCTATCGAACTACCATCGTTCGAACTTTCCAAGTGGTTACCATTTGTCGAGTGGATAAGTCCGAGGTCTTGGTTGTACTGATTAGTCCTTACTACTCGAAACGCCATTGAGACTCTACATGATAGGCGCCTCACTTTGACCCGTTTGCCGACTCACTTGGGGTCATTAGGCGGCGGGATTGGGTGAGGTCTCGATGCATGTAGGAGTCGATGCTTCGTTGTCGAGGATTCACCGCTCGCTCTCATGCGTGGATATCCTATATTATCTGAGGAGACAATAGTGTGATAAATCTCTGGACAGAGTACTGGATGTGTTTTAGTTAAATGGGTTTACCTAATAACACTCGCGATGTCACTATTCGATCTCCAAGATGTATGCATAGCTATCGGATCTCTAGCGACTCTCGATTTACCAATGGTCGTTGATCTGATCGGGATATGTGTGTTGAAAGGACCGTACTGTACGCTAACCACGACCAACTGGTTCTTGCAGGCACTATCAGTGATACCTAGTAGATCATGGGGCGATGTTGCTAGGTGCTTTACCATGATCCGATGGGTCAGTCCGAAATTATGATTTCGGAGTCACAATGGTTGTGGGCCCACGGCTAGATGTATCCCTGAACCATTGAGGGTCACACAAGTACTGGATTCACGATTCCCGCACGGAAACTGAGCTCAATGTGTTGAGCATAGGAGGAGGATTTAGGGAGTGCGACTTCCTAAAAGTCAACAGGGGTCAAATTGCGATTTCCCAAAAGTTGAGGGGCTAACTGCTATTTTGGTCTAGGTGGTCTGAAAAATTGTTTTCGCATCATAATATTTAGTTTTGGAAACTGAGTCGATCGGTCCGATCTGATCGTCGATCGGAATTGTGATGAAGCCACGGTGGTACGGTTGAAACGAATGTTCATACGGACCTGGGCCCGCCCCAGGTCCATTGGGCTAGTGAAAGCCCATCATTGGTCTACTTATGCTAGACCTAGGGCTTCACACAACATAACACTTCACACCGTAGCCTCCACTTGTGCGCCGCCCCCTCCTCTCCACAAACCTCACACCGCCGCCGAGCGCCACGCGCCGCCGCCGGCCGCCGCACGCGCCGCCCCCTCGTGATCGGACTTGTTTCGATCACCGCGACGAGGAGATTCCATTCGTGTCGAATTCTTCAGTCCTTCTAGTGCAGGCTGACGAAGGATTCGTGCTTCCGATCGTGGACCTGATTGATGATATACCGCCGCCTACCGTTTGAAGTGCCGGTTTCCTCGTGAAACTGATCGGAGCCAGGCGCCTAGACGCCAGCAAGGTGACAATTGATAAACGCCCTATGAATGGTTTATTGATTGAATTCTATGTATTGAACGTATCTCGGGGCAAAAATTTTAAACTTCCGCTGCGCCCCCGGGTAACGGGATCCGGATCCGCTATTGTCGACAACAACAACAGCCTCCAAGAATGGTATAGGATGGAAGAGCTTCTCGAGGGGAATCCAACGCTACCCCAAACACCCAAAACAACGGTCGGAAACGACGGAAATCACCGGATAAAATCAACGGTGAACAGTACTAGGGTTCAAGAAACAGAGGTCGACAATTGAGAGAATTTTACTAAGTATGGGATCTGGTATCTCAATTCGAAGACCAAGTCTTTCTTAAATAAATCTCGCGACTGCTGAAATCTGGTTAATAAGTCCACCGACCAAAACCAGCAGTTGCTCTACAACCATCGACTGGTTCTCAAATCCAAAAGCTGGATTGTATAACACTCAAAAGCTGATACCAGACGTGTCATCAAAACGCTGCGTTCCAACTTAACAAAACGGCGTCGCATAGCTTACGTCATCAAATCCAGTCGATAACCCTCGCGCAATACCAGCCGCAAGCTACAGAAAACCAGACGCAAGCTACAGTAGAGTTGACCATCGTTGACATCTACTCTTAGCTGGACAACCAGCAGGCACACGCGAACAGATCCCACCAGCTGGTACCAGACGCAACACTCAAAACGGCGTCGCACTAACTAATCAAAACGCTACCGTTTTGCCCTCAACAAACGAGATAAAGCAGCAGCTGGATACAAACATGCTACCAGCTTTCACTTAACACAACGCATCCATATTCACTAAAACGACGGCGTTTAGGAATATCACGCTACCAAAACACGCTACGACTGGATTTCACCAAATCGACCAGCTCTCACCACGAAACCAGCTTTTACCCAAAATACCAAAAATACGAAAACTTCCAGAAATGCTCTAAATGAGAAATCTGACCCAAAAATGAAATCAAAACATCCAAACAGAGATCTAAATAACCAGAAATCTCTAAACCGATTAACTCCAACCAAATTAATCTTATACAATTCCAGGTCTCACATTTCTCCCCCACTAAAAAGGATTTCGTCCCCGAAATCAAACAACAATCTGGAAATACAACTAAACAGCAAAATACACAACAGAACTCTGCCCAACACAAGCCAAGAGTTCAAGATTACTGAGCAAACAATTAACAACAACTAGGGAAGAAATACAACCAATAGCTACAAACTACTAGAATTTAGCTCAACAGCTACTCAAACAGATGCGGCCACTCGCGCTGCATCTTTTATTCCAGCTCCCAAGTAGCTTCTTCCCTTCCATGTTTGCTCCATTGCACCATCACCAACGGAATGGTCTTATTCCTCAACTGTTTCTCTTTTCTGCCTAGGATCTGCAAGGGATATTCCTGATAGCTCAACGACTGATCTAGCTCCACCTCGTCAGTCCTAAGCACATGAGACGGATCTGGCTCGTACTCCCTCAACATGGAAACATGAAAGAAGTCATAAAGAGAAGACAACTCTGACGGCAACAACAGCCGATACGCTAAAGGGCCAATCCTCTCAACAATCTCATACGGTCCGACGTAACGAGGGGCTAACTTTCCCTTGTGTCCAAAGCGCATGACACTGCGAAACGGAGAAACTTTGAGAAAAACATGATCACCAACCTGAAACTATAGAGGTCGACGCCTCTTATTCGCATAACTGGCTTGGTGATCTTGGGCAGCTTTCATCCGCTGTCGAATTAGATCAACATGATCTTTCATTTGCTGCACAAAGTCAGGGGCAGATAGCTGCTTCCCCACTTCTTCCCAACATACCGGCGATCTGCACTTTCTGCCATACAAAGCCTCAAACGGCGCCATACCAATCGTCACTTGGTAGCTGTTATTGTGCGAAAACTCAACCAAAGATAACGTGTCTTGCCAGCTACCTCCGAAATCCAACACAACAGCTCGCAACATATCCTCCAACGTCTGGATAGTGCGCTCAGATTGTCCATCTGTCTGGGGGTGATACGCGGTACTCATAGCCAATCTGGTACCCAAAGCTGTTTGTAAACTCTTCCAAAACCTGGAAGTAAACCTCGGATCTCTGTCAGAAACGATCGAAACGGGCACACCATGCAGTCTAACAACAAAATCAACGTACAGATTCGCCATCTTTTTCAACGAGAAGGTCATCCCATAGGGAATAAAATGTGCAGACTTCGACAGTCGGTCTATAACCACCCAAATAGCATCGCATCCTCTGCTGGAACGAGGCAGATGCGTCACGAAATCCATAGCAATGTGCTCCCAATTGCATTGGGGAACTTCCAAACTCTGAAACAGACCACCAGGTCTCATCCTTTCGGCCTTAACCATCCGACAATTCAAACAACGAGCGACAAAACCAGCAACGTCACTCTTCAGGCCAACCCACCAGAAGTGCGGCTTCAACGCATGGTACATCTTCCGTGCACCAGGATGAACACTATGTCTGCTGCAGTGCGCTTCCCGAAGGATCTCCACATTCAAATCAATCAAATTGGGCACAACCAACCTGACCCGAAAACACAAACAACCATCGGAAGAGACAGAATAATCTTCAAGTTCGCCAGCCCTGACCTTTAACTTCAACTCGTGGATAGACGGATCAGTCCTCTGAGCTGCTCGAATACTCGAAAAAATCTGTGGCTCCACTTGGAACGATGAAACCACAACATAATCCTCAGCCGGGTAGAATCTCCAACCCGTAGTGTTAAGATGCTCTTGATCCTTAGAGATGTACAACGACGCAAGCATCTCACTAGCCTTCCTGCTCAAAGCATCGGCTACTACGTTCGACTTCCCAGGCTGGTACTTGATCTCGCAGTCAAAGTCCTTTAGCAGCTCCATCCAACGACGTTGTCTCATGTTCAAATCGGGCTGTGAAAACAAATACTGCAAACTTTTGTGGTCGGAGTACACCACAAACTGATTGCCATATAGGTAGTGACGTCAGATCTTCAACGCAAAAACCACCGCTGCTAACTCCAAATCATGGACTGGGTAACGAGTCTCGTGCGGTTTCAACTGCCGCGAGGCATACGCAATGACTCGACCATTCTGCATCAAAACACAACCCAATCCATTAAGCGAAGCGTAAGAACAAACAACGAATCCACCTGTTCCGGACGGCAGAGCCAACATAGGTGCAGTAGTCAGTTTCTCTTGAAGCAATTGAAAAGCATTCTCACACTGCTCAGTCCAAACAAAACTCTTGTCCTTCTGAGTCAATTGAGTCATTGGCTTTGCTATACTTGAGAATCCCTCAATGAAGCGACGATAATAGCCAGCCAGACCCAAGAAACTACGAATCTCGGAAACATTCCTGGGACGCTCCCAGTTCAGAACGGCATCAACCTTACTGGGATCCATAGAAATCCTCTCGGCTGAAATCACATGTCCCAAGAATACGACGCAATCCAACCAGAACTCTCACTTGGAGAACTTAGCATACAACTGATGGTCTCTCAGCGTCTGAAGGACAATTCGCAAATGCTCCTTGTGCTCCAAAGGAGTCTTCAAATAGACTAAGATGTCATCGATGAACACGATCACAAACTGATCAATAAACTCACGGAAAACTCGATTCATCAAATCGATGAAAACTGCTGGGGAATTTGTCAATCTAAACGGCATAACCAAAAACTCATAATGCCCGTACCTAGTACGAAAAGCAGTCTTCGCGACATCTTGGTCTCTCACTCTCAGCTTATGGTACCCTGAACGCAAGTCAATCTTTGAATACACCACAGAACCTTGCAACTGATCAAACAGATCATCAATTCTCGGCAACGGGTACTTGTTCTTCACAGTGGCTTTGTTCAACTGACGGAAATCAATGCACATCCGCATTGAGCCATCCTTCTTCTTCACAAATAAGATGGCGCTCCCCACGGTGACATACTAGGACGAATAAAACCTTTCTCCAGCAAATCATCTAACTACACATTGAGTTCTCTCAACTCCGCAGGCGCTAGACGATATGGGGCACGGGAAATCGGAGCTGTGACAGGCACCAGCTCTATGCTGAAGTCAATCTCCTGCCTCGGAGGGAAACCAGGAATCTCCTACGGGAACACATCCGGGAAATGTCACACCACGGGAAAGTCACTAAGCTGAACGTGGGAAGAAGAAGACGCATCCAAAGCGTAAATCATAAAACCAGCATTCCCCAAAGACAACAAGTTGAACATCTCCATCGCTGAGACTAAGGGAATCTTCGATCTAGAATCCTTGCCATAGAAGTCCCACTTCTCGCCAGACAAAGGCCTAAAACGAACAATTCCATGAAAACAATCCACAGAGGCCCTATATTTGGACAACACATCCATCCCAACTATGCAATCGAAATCCCAAAGCATCAAACGGATCAAGTTCGCTAACAGGACATGCTCACCAAACTGCAACACGCCATCCAACAGAACCTCCTGGAGAACAGGCTCACACCACCAGGGGTAGAAACAGAAACGGCATCGCGCAAAGAAATGGTACACAGACCATGCTCAACAACAAACGAATCAGAAATAAACGAATGCGATGCACCGTTGTCAAACAACACACGTGCATGAAATTCAAAAACAAGGCAAGTACCTGCGATCACCCAACTCGGTCTCCTCGGCCTGCTCCCTAGTGATGGCGTTAACCTGAGCATGCTGGGGTCCAGAGAAGAAAGGCTGAGACGACTGTCCGAACCGCGATGGACCAGGCTGCTGAAACGGCCTAAACTGAGTCTCACCTAATCGGGGCTGCTAAAACTGAGGGGAACGACCCCTAGACTGACCTCCTCGACCCTGAGGCTGGGCCGCGGTCTGCTGTGATCCAGCTGACGGACACACTCTAGCAAAATGCCCGTACTGACCACAAAGGTTGCAGGAGCCCTGAACGCCAACACACTGCGTAGACGAATGCTTTCCACCGCAAAAACCACAAAACTCAGCCCAAGAACCACTGCTACTCGAGCTGCCAGAACCAAAAGAGCCAGAACCCTACCTCTTCTTGAACTGCTGACCGCGGGGTCGAAACCTCTGACGGCCAGACTGCTGAGCCACCTGCTGCTGATGCTGCTGCTGCTGGGGCTGATGGGCTGACTGGGAGGACTGGTAATACTGCGCTCCCTGAATAGCAGGATGACTAACCTGCGCCGCCTGCTGCCTGCGAGCACGACGACTCTGCAAACCCTCCTCGATATCAATAGCAGTGTCAACTGCTTCAGCATAGCTCTTGGGTTTGCTGGTCAACACCATCTGATACAACTCTTAGTTTAAGCCCTCAAGAAATCTAGTCCGCTTGGCCCTCTCCCGGCCAGAAACATGGGGAACGTACGCCAACAGAGAAGAAAACTTCCTAGCATACTCCCGAACAGTCATGGAACCCTGCTCCAGATGGTCGAACTCCCGCTCACGGGCGTTCACATAGGACTCGGGTACATACTCCTGCCGGAAGGTCTCGCAAAAACTGTCCCAAGAGATCCCAACACCGGTCTCTAACAAGGTACTCGAAGCGCCTAATATAATTTAAAATAGTACGATACTTAAAATAGATCCCAGTTTATAAAATCAACAAAACAACAAATGGCTACAAGCCATAACAAAACAGTATATCATACAACCATAAGTATCAGACTCCAACTACCGGATACAGCCACGAAGCACAGGGCAACCCCCTGGCTAACTCAACTGATACATATAAATATGCTATACGCAACTGGGATACTCAACCACCTCCTGGGGCACCACCAGCTGGGTTAAAACCACGACCAGCTGTAAAACCTGGGTTTCCTGAAAACAACACAAACAGGGAAAACAGCCAAGGCCCAGAGGGACATGGGGTCAAACCCCAGTACGGAGAGCAACTATAAAACAGCAGTAAACAGCAAGAATAAAATGCAGATGCTATGCATTAGGAAGGAGACAACATCTCAACAAAAACTGCAACAGAATTTGTGGCCACGGTGAGTGTAGGACATGTGGGTGCTACCCACTCACCCCTACTCGTCCACCCTTACCAGATGCATCAACAACCCAACCTATGAACTGTGGTAGCTAACCACTCGGCGCATAGGGGAAATGAGAGTGCGGAATCACCGCTCGCCCTCGCACCCTGGTAAGAAAACAGAGAGACAACAACGAACAAAGGCTGAAATAGATGAATGGAATGCGTGTATGCAACATGCTGGAACAACAAACATATAACCATATGCAACACAACAATTACACATGGTAAGCATACACAGCTCTCACAAAGAGCAACAACATCACACGGCAATCCAAACACATCCATCTCGCAATTTATCCAAGCCAGGTTCAACGCTGAATTACAGGCTCAAGATCCGTACCTCAATTCTGTGCAATAACTACCACAACAAGGAGCCCGAGAGATCTGTTTAGGAACCTGCTGAACACACAACGTACAAGCATAAATCTCACGGGTCACAAGCACAAAACCCACGGCTGGGAGTTACGACGCACACCAGTAACTGATTCCAACAATACCACTAACAGGAAGCTTAAACAAAAGCTAGGACTCAGATCTCAACAACAATTCGAAGTTCTACCTCAACGACGCAACACACGGCCGAAGACAGCAACTTCACGATCTCTCTCTAGCCAACAACAGCCTCCAAGAATGGCATAGGATGGAAGAGCTTCTCGAGGGGAATCCAACGCTAACCCAAACACCCAAAACAATGGTCTGAAACGACGAAAATCACCGGATAAAATCAACGGTGAACAGTACTAGGGTTCGAGAAATAGAGGTCGACAATTGGGAGAATTTTACTAAGTATGGGATCTGGTATCTCAATTCGAAGACCAAGTCTTTCTTAAATAAATCTCGCGACTGCTGAAATCTGGTTAATAAGTCCACCGACCAAAACCAGCAGTTGCTCTACAACCATCGACTGGTTCTCAAATCCAAAAGCTGGATTATATAACAATCAAAAGCTAATACCAGACGTTGCATCAAAACGCTGCATTCCAACCTAACAAAACGGCGTCGCATAGCTTACGTCATCAAATCCAGTCGATAACCCTCGCGCAATACCAGCCGCAAGCTACAGGAAACCAGACGCAAGCTACAGTAGAGTTTACCATCATTGACATCTACTCTCAGCTGGACAACCAGCAGGCACACGCGAAAAGATCCCACCAGCTGGTACCAGGCGCAACACTCAAAACGGCGTCGCACCACCTAATCAAAACGCTACCGTTTTGCCCTCAACAAACGAGATAAAGCAACAGCTGGATACAAACATGATACCATCTTTCACTTAACACAACACATCCAGATTTCAAAAAAACGATGGCGTTTAGGAATATCGCGCTACCAAAACACGCTACGACTGGATTTCACCAAATCGACCAGCTCTCACCACGAAACCAGCTTTTACCCAAAATACCAAAAATACGAAACTTCCAGAAATTCTCTAAATGAGAAATCTGACCCAAAAATGAAATCAAAACATCCAAACAGAGATCTAAATCACCAGAAATCTCTAAACCGATTAACTCCAACCAAATTAATCTTATACAATTCCAGGTCTCACATGTGCAGTCATCCCAGCCACCCCAGCAGCAAGTAGCCCAACAGTCTGGACACCAGATGTTTAGGCCTCGTGGTCGTTAGTTCAAGAAGAAGTCAGGTTCTAGTTCTTCTGGCTCGGGTAGTTATAGCAGCAGTAGTAGTTCCAGGATCGAGTTTTGTGGCCAGTGTGGAGGAAGGCATCCTACGGCGTAGTGTGTAGGAGTGCAAGGTTCGTCTAACGTTTATGGACACTTTGTGAGAGTGTTTCCTTTGTCTGGATCTCAGCATACAGTCGCCCCACTGCAGGGTTGAGGTGGATCGTCTAGAGGTCGTTCTTTTCCTGCTCCGTAGCAGAGGTTGGGAGAGCCTCAGTTTAGGCCGTTTCAGCAGCCTGGTCCTTCACGGTTTGGACAGTCTTCCTAGCCCATGTTTTCAGGACCTCAGTTTGCCCAGGTGAATGCCATGACGAGGGAGCAAGCGGAGGGCACGCCAGGAGGAGGAGTGATCGCAGGTACTTGTTTTGTATTTGATTTTCCTGCGCGTGTGTTTTTTGATACAGGAGCATCACATTCGTTTATTGCTGATGCATTTGTGGTTGAGCATGGTTGGCATACCACGGACCTTGTGTGATGTTGTGTCTGTTGCGGTGATACAGGAGCATCACATTCGTTTATTGCTGATGCATTTGTGGTTGAGCATGGTTGGCATACCACGACCTTGTGTGATGTTGTGTCTGTTGCGGCTCCTGCCGGCGCGAGCCTATACTCCCAAGAGATTTTGTTGAATGGCGTTCTTAGGTTTGGTGAGAGTGTGTTCTTAGCCAACCTGATCAGACTAGTGATGTGGGATTTCGATTGCATAGTGGGAATGGACGTGTTGTCTAGTTATAGGGCCACTGTGAAATGTTTCCATGGCGTCCTGCGTTTTAGGCCCCAGTCCGGTGAGAAGTGGAACTCGTACTGTCACGATTCCCAGTTGAATATTCTTTTAGTCTCTGCGATGGAGATGTTCAGCCTGTTGTCGTTGGAGAATGCTGGATTTATGATCTATGCTTTGGATGCGTCTTCTTCTTCGCGCGTAGAGCTTAGTGACGTTCCCGTTGTTCGTCATTTCCTTGATGTGTTTCCGGAGGAGATTCCTGGCTTTCCTCCGAGGAGGGAGATTGACTTCAGCATTGAGTTGGTACCTGATACAGATCCTATCTCGCGAGCTCCGTATCGTTTAGCGCCTGCTGAGTTGAGAGAGCTTAAGGTTCAGCTTAGCGACTTGCTGGAGAGGGATTCATTAGGCCGAGTATGTCCCCGTGGGGAGCGCCTATCTTGTTTGTAAAGAAGAAGGATGGGTCGATGAGGATGTGCATAGACTTTAGAAAGTTGAATAAGACGACAGTGAAGAATAAGTACCCTTTGCCGAGGATCGATGACTTGTTTGATCAGCTTCAGGGTACAGCTGTGTTCTCTAAGATCGATCTGCGTTCGGGGTACCATCAGTTGCAATGTTGCAAAAACTAATTTTCGTACGAGGTACGGGCATTATGAGTTTCTAGTATGCCTTTTGGTTTGACGAATGCCCCCGCAGTTTTCATGGATTTGATGAATCGAGTCTTTTTTGAGAGTTGATCGATCAGTTTGTGATTGTGTTTATCGATTAAATTTTGGTGTACTCTAAGACTCCGATGCAGCACAAAGAGCATTTGAAGTTGGTTCTTCAGACGCTTCGAGACTCGCAGCTGTATGCTAAGTTTTCCATGTGCGATTTTTGGTTGGATAGAGTTGTTGTGATGCCCGAACCAACGGGAATCACGAGTTGGGGTAAATAAAAATTTTCGAATAAAAAGAAGGGCTGAAAGACAATTTGTTATAAGCTGTATTTCTTATAACTTTGAAAGAAACTGAAAACATGAAAATAAATTCTAACAGACACTCAATTGCGCACCAACTACTGGAAACATTTTCGGATCAACAGATTTTATTATAAATTGCAATTGCGATTTACAGCAGCTGATATTCTATATAAATGTACAACCGTTGCAACTGATCTAATACAGTACATTCTAAAACAAAACAACATCAGCTCTGACACGGAAAACGTTGGCCTTGGACAAACACACACCACCCAGCAGCTGATTCAAGTTTCACCTTCTGTCCGCTCTCCAGCCGTCGCACCTGCACCATTTTAAAAGCTAATGAGCCTAGGTGCTTAGCAAGTAAAAACTGAATAATTACAAGTTCAAATACATAGGTGGACATCTGATCAATACATAATCTAAAGGAACATCAATGATCAATATCATTTTCTTTTGTAAACATTTCATAAACTTAGAGACAGGGGATAATAGCCCAATTCTCAACATCAATATCATTTTCATTAGATTTACGGCTCAGAAGCTCTCCTTAGGTCTGTGTTGCACCTGATCAAGTGACTACTGATATCAGCCTTAGCCTTTGGCTTCTTTGCGTTAGGGCAATCGAAATATAGACGACTGCTCACCCTTCTCTTTATGGGAGGTCAACTGATAGCAGCTCACCTCACCCATTATGACCGTCTGTTGTCTTTGCCATAAATATTAAAATAAGCTTTTGTTCCTTTAACATTATTTTCTTTAAACTTTCCTTCTTAAAATCCTCGGGTTCCTTCATTTAAAACTCTTGCTTCCGCTTTTAAAATTTTACTGAGTATCGAATTCAGCTTTTGGAAACATATCTTTGAAATGAAACCAGTCGTAAGAGAAACCAGTTGCAATGAATATGAACCAGCTGAAATGAATAGTAACCAGTCGTAAGATAGAAACCATCTGAAATGAATAGTAACTATCTGTTGACAGCTACAACTTAAGGAAACGACGTCGTTAATTTGAACCAGTCGTAACAATAATCGCTAACAACGCGACTTGGGGATAAGTGTAAAACGATGTCGTTGCTTTAAGAAGCTGACGTAAGAAAGTCTGATAATAAGAATAAACAGACGTAAGAATATCTGTTATCAGACATGACCACGAATAAATGAAACGATGTCGTTAACGCATCAACCAGCTGCAAGGAAAAGCGCTAACATACATGAAACCAGGCGCAAGGATTTTCACTAAATAACCAGACGCAAGGATTTTAACTAAATAACCAGAAGCAAGGAAAATACCAGTCGCAATGAATAGTGCAACTGCTGATTTTACGAAAACAACGCAGCTGCTGAAATTTGACTTGATATTTGTAACATCAAAACAACAACTATGCTATCAGCTGTTGCTTATCAAACCAGACTTTATACTGATTCAACTAGCATCTACCGATTACATAGGTATCAAATTCTGATATTACCACTACTGAAAGGAAGAACATTCATAAACATTCTTGGATTAAACTCGAATCCCCAGTACTTTTAAAACATCATAAACTTTCTGGAAAACATTTGGAAGCATCAAAACATCATTTTGAACTCATCTTTCTTTCCTTCTTTCATGCATAAATCATTTTAAACATGAACTTTAAACATACTGTAACATATAGGCAAGAAGCTCAGAAAACATCTGATGGATCTGTGTAAATAGATCCTGATTAAGTTTTGAATTACACAAACCTGTTATTGTGTTTCTAACAATTCTACTTAGTGTACAGATCTTAGCTATCGAAGAAAGATGTCGCGAAGCTAAATTTGTCCAGTCGATGGTTTACAAGATAAAGTTCAGCAGCTGGTTTGGTTAATCATTGTAAACGGCAGCTGGATTAGCAATGGAGACGTCCAAAGTTGAGTCAGTTGTTCGTAATCAGGCGTAGGCCAAGTTGAACCAGCTGGAGCATAGTGAACCAGTTGGAACGATAAGAACCAGCTGCAAGCGCTAGAAGAGGAAGATGGACCAGCTAGAACATCAAAAGGGAACTAGCTGGAACATTTAAGTGGACCATCGATGATGATGTAATCTGTGACGTCATCATAAGCAGCAGATGAAGAAAGATAAGCTGTTGCGCAAGCAGACGTTGAAGTAAAGAGAAAGCTGGATCAGCGATGATGACATCAGTAGTGATTCATCACAATCAGCAGGGAGCTACAGTAGAACCAGTCGATGGATGATTCAGACGCAGGAGATTAAGCGACGTCGTACAGGAAGAACATTCAGTCGCAGGCTACAGTGCAACCAATCGAGCGTACTCAAAGTTAGCGATAGCAAAACGATGTCGTTTGAATAAGTTGATACGACAGTGTTTTGCCTTCGCGCTAAGATTCAGTTGATGGTTTGCAATGATAAAACCAGCAGGTAGCTACAGTGCATCCAGTCGCAAGATGATGTACCAGTCGCGAGCTACAGTGGATCCAGTCGCAGGCTACAGTGCTATTGTATATCCAGTCGACATGGAATCCAGACGCAGGAAAAGCAGACGTTGTGAAGAGTTGCAACCAGGCGCAAAGTATCCAGACGTAAAGAAACCAGTCGCAGCAGAAGTTTCAACCAGTAGCGAAGCAGTTGACGAAATATATTACGAAGAGTCACCAAAGCTGAATGTCTACTGCTAAGCTTATTTTAAAATGCTGAAGACGACAAAAAGGCCTGCAAAAGAAAGGACACAAAGGACAATCCCTGTCGGTACTTTCAAGAACACATTTGAACGGGAAGAATTTGTGTCCAACGGATTGCATTTGAACAGAGGCTTATATACGAGAAGAACGCCATTGAAGATGAGGCTGTTGAGAGCGCTGTTGCAGATATACGTTGGTTGCACAGTGCACCAGCAGGGAGAAAATGAACCAGAAGTGAAGCTGTCAACTATCATACTAGAGAAAGCTTAATTGCAGTTGACAGCGGAGCTATAATTAGCTTGTGTAGAGCATTTCCCTAGTGTGTGAGAAACAGAGAGTTGAGCGTTTCACTATAAAATCTCACACACAGATTCACTCGCACATTTCGTGAGTTGAGCTAAATTGGTTAGCGAGTGAATCAAAACCCAAATGCAAATCAGTTCTCGTCCAAGCACGATGACGTTAAACTCTGTGTATGTAGTCTTTGAACAGAGACGTTAAACAAGTTTTGAGTGAACAGCCGAGGGCTGGTAGAGTCTAGGAGTTCTCGCAGCTGCTGGTTGTGGGATTGGGTTTGTACACGTTGTATAGATCAAATATTCTAGTGGAGCCTTCCGAGGTGGAAGAAGGGGAGACGTAGGAAATTGAGGTCCGAACTTCCAGAAACAAATATGCTGAGTATTGTATTCTGTTATTCATTCCGCATACGCATTCATATTTATTTAGAACGCATACAGTTAGCACACTTGCACAGTCGAACAGATTTATGTTGTACATAAATCTGTTTGAGTTGTTTTAAAATATTAGGATTCAGTTCTGGTGTTTTCCACATGATTTTAATTCATACCAGATCTGTCTCCGGTGCTCTGTATTTTTCAGTGTTCAAGAACCCGAGGTATTGAACCTCATCTTTGTAATAGCAGCGCGCAAAATTTTAATGATCCATTTTAGTAACAGCGCCTACTTAGTACATTTGATCCTTTCAAAACCGGACCCAACAAGTGGTATCAGAGCAGGTTGTTCTTGAACGAGCACTCATTTTAAAACTCATGTGCTATGTTTTAAATGTTTTTAACTGTTTTGAGAAGCTTATCTTATGAAGGCCAGATGATTTATTTTAATATAGAACTGTTTTTCTCTTGTTGAACTGTCACGGGATGCGCGAGTTCCGTGCGGATGCCAAGATTCTATTTTCATTGTGCTGTAAGATCACCTGGAGCGAGGCTCGGTGACAAGCACATGGGACGAAATAGGAGAATGAAAATCTGAGCTTTTATCTGTTTACTGGTCCTTCATATATAAGTAACTCAGTAGCACATTGTTATTTGAAACAACATTTTTGATGCTCTGACAGTTTTCAAATGTTCTGTTATGCGGATTTCAGCTGATGCTTCAATCTTTGTTTTTAAAATGTTTTGAGCTTATGTTATAAAAGACAGGGAGAGTGGCGTCTTTGTATTTATTAATTTGAGCTATCTGCATCAGTTTCAATCGTGTGAGCTTATGTTATAAAAGACAGGGAGAGTGGCGTCTTTGTATTTATTAATTTGAGCTATCTGCATCAGTTTCAATCGTGCTTTTCAAAATCATAGCATACTGTTGCATTCGGTTCTTCCAAAAATGTTTTTCGTTTTTAAAATCAAAAATCCTACTGTCAAGTTGTTTTTGTTGTGACAGTGTAGGGAGAGCTTTGATTTAAAATTCGGGAAGACCAGCTTTCGATCTCTTTTTGATTTCCACAAAAAGGGAGAGAATTGTTAGATCATGCATTGATTTGTTTAAGGTTTTGTGTAAATCAAAAAGGGAGAGATTGATGGATCTGTGTAAACAGATCCTGATTAAGTTTTGAATTACACAAACCTGTTATTGTGTTTCTAACAATTCTACTTAGTGTACAGATCTTAGCTATCGAAGAAAGATGTCGCGAAGCTAAATTTGTCCAGTCGATGGTTTACAAGATAAAGTTCAGCAGCTGGTTTGGTTAATCATTGTAAACGGCAGCTGGATTAGAAATGGAGACGTCCAAAGTTGAGTCAGTTGTTCGTAATCAGGCGGAGGCCAAGTTGAACCAGCTGGAGCATAGTGAACCAGTTGGAACGATAAGAACCAGCTGCAAGCGCTAGAAGAGGAAGATGGACCAGCTGGAACATCAAAAGGGAACTAGCTGGAACATCTAAGTGGACCATCGATGATGATGTAATCGGTGACGTCATCATAAGCAGCAGATGAAGAAAGATCAGCTGTTGTGCAAGCAGACGTTGAAGTAAAGAGAATGCTGGATCAGCGATGATGACATCAGTAGTGATGTCATCACAATCAGCAGGGAGCTACAGTAGAACCAGTCGATGGATGATTCAGACGCAGGAGATTAAGCGACGTCGTACAGGAAGAACATTCAGTCGCAGGCTACAGTGCAACCAGTCGAGCGTACTCAAAGTTAGCGATAGCAAAACGATGTCGTTTGCATAAGTTGATACGACAGCGTTTTGCCTTCGCGCTAAGATTCAGTTGATGGTTTGCAATGATAAAACCAGCAGGTAGCTACAGTTCATCCAGTCACAAGATGATGTACCAGTCGCGAGCTACAGTGGATCCAGTCGTAGGCTATAGTGCTATTGTATATCCAGTCGACATGGAATCCAGACGCAGGAAAAGCAGACATTGTGAAGAGTTGCAACCAGGCGCAAAGTATGCAGACGCAAAGAAACCAGTCGCAGCAGAAGTTTCAACCAGTAGTGAAGCAGTTGACGAAATATATTACGAAGAGTCACCAAAGCTAAATGTCTACTGCTAAGCTTATTTTAAAATGCTGAAGACGACAAAAAGGCCTGCAAAAGAAAGGACACAAAGGACAATCCCTGTCGGTACTTTCAAGAACACATTTGAACGGGAAGAATTTGTGTCCAACGGATTGCATTTGAACAGAGGCTTATATACGAGAAGAACGCCATTGAAGATGAGGCTGTTGAGAGCGCTGTTGCAGATATACATTGGTTGCACAGTGCACCAGCAGAGGGAAAATGAACCAGAAGCGAAGCTGTCAACAATCATACTAGAGAAAGCTTAATTGCAGTTGACAGTGGAGCTAGAATTAGCTTGTGTAGAGCATTTCCCTAGTGTGTGAGAAACAGAGAGTTGAGCGTTTCACTGTAAAACTCTCACAAACAGATTCACTCGCACATTTCGTGAGTTGAGCTAAATTGATTAGCGAGTGAATCAAAACCCAAATGCAAATCAGTTCCCGTCCAAGCACTATGACGTTAAACTCTGTGTATGTAGTCTTTGAACAGAGACGTTAAACAAGTTCTGAATGAACAGCCGAGGGCTGGTAGAGTCTAGGAGTTCTCGCAGCTGCTGGTTACGGGATTGGGCTGTACACGTTGTATAGATCAAATCTTCTAGTGGAGCCTTCCGAGGTGGAAGAAGGGGAGACGTAGGACATTGAGGTCCGAACTTCCAGAAACAAATATGCTGAGTATTGTATTCTGTTATTCATTCCGCATACGCATTCATATTTATTTAGCACGCATACAGTTAGCACACTTGCACAGTCGAACAGATTTATGTTGTACATAAATCTGTTTGAGTTGTTTTAAAATATTAGGAGTCAGTTCTGGTGTTTTTCGCATGATTTTAATTCATACCAGATCTGTCTCCGGTGCTCTGTATTTTTCAGTGTTCAAGAACCCGAGGTATTGCACCTCATCTTTGTAATAGCAGCGCGCAAAATTTTAATGATCCATTTTAGTAACAGCGTCTGCTAAGTACATTTGATCCTTTCAAAACCGGACCCAACAACATCAATATATGCTTTAAATGGTGAGTCAAGAATCAGCTTTTACTTGCCTTAAACGAAGCTTTGCAACAGCAACCGATTTCTACAGAAATCTTCTCCTTTAAGCAACGCACGAACTTCTATTGTCAAATACTTTGAAGAATACTAAAGATTTTCTTTGCAAATGATTAAGATGTTGCTTTCAAAACAGGTTTTTATATGAAAGGGATTAGTGGCATGCTACTTGTGAAATTAAGCACGACACACTTATAAAATTTAGTAAAATTCCCTTCCTCTCATTTTAATTTGTAAAACACCAAACCTTTTTCAAAGAAATCATTTGTCCTACTTAAAGATATTTTCAATCCCTAAAAACTGTTCGTGCATCACCCTTGGGTTCATCCACCGAAACCAGCTGCGTTACATCTATTTTTCTGAAATCATTGAAATCAGACAATGCATAACATTTTCAACATGTCATTTTAATCTATAAAATGAACAAAATGCATAATGTGGTCCTATGGATTTTTGGGGCGTTACAACTCTACCCTCCTATTGAAATTTCGTCATCGAAATTTACGTACCAAATAGATAAGGGTAAAGACTTAGCATATCAGCTTCTGTTTCCCACGTTGCTTCTCGCTCCGACTGGTTAGTCCATTATACCTTAACCATAGGAATGCTACGGTTTCTTAGCCTTCTAATTTCTCGGAGGAGAATTATTTCTGGTCGCTCTTCATATCTCAAATCTAGTGCTAATTGGATTGGTTCATGACTTAGCACATGCGAAGGATTGGGAACATATTTTCTCAAAGCTGATACATGAAAAACATTATGTACTGCTGACAGCTGTGGTGGCAGTGCTAATCGATAGGCTAATGTTCCTATCTTCTCCAAAATTTCATATGGTCCAATATACCTTGGACTCAATTTTCCTTTCTTTCCAAAACGCATAACTCCTTTCATTGGGGCTATTCTAAAAAATACGTGATCACCTATTTCAAAATTCAGTTCCCTTCTTCGATTATCTGCATAACTTTTCTGTCGACTTTGAGCAGCTTTCATTCTTTCTCTTATTTTTCTAACAGCTGCTGCTGTTTGCTCCACAACATCTGGTCCTAAACCAGCTCTTTCACCAACTTCATCCCAATGAAGTGGTGTTCTACACTTTCGGCCGTAGAGTGCTTCATAGGGAGCCATTTGAATCGAAGCTTGGAAACTGTTATTGTAAGCAAACTCTACCAGTGACAATTTCGAATCCCAGTTTTCTGAAAAATTCACAATACAAGCTCTAAGCAAATATTCTAAAATCTGAATCACCCTTTCTGATTGTCCATCAGTCTGGGGGTAAAACACAGTACTGAATGTCATCTTTGTACCCATAGCTTTATGTAGACTTTTCCAAAATGCTGATGTAAACTTAGGATCTCTGTCTGATACAATAGAAACTGGAACACCATGTAGCCTCACTATTTCCTTAACATATAAATCTGCGTATCTGCTCACCTCATATGTTGTTTTAACTGGTAAGAAATGAGCAGACTTAGTGAGTCTATCAATTATAACCCAGATGGAGTTATATCCTTGAGCAGTCCTTGGTAATCCAGTTAAAAAATCCATCGCTATACATTCCCACTTCCATTCTGGAATAGGCAGTGGTTTTAATAATCCAGAAAAAATTCAGCTCTTAAATCATCTACTTGAGGTACCCAGATTCTGCCCATAAACCTAACAATTCCATCTTCTGAAAAATAGAGGCTGCTGCCTCTTTCTTTATCTTGTTTGACCCATCTCTTCAATTGCTCATCTTGCAGATGACCTTCTCGAATTTGGTCTAACAAATTTGATCTTACTGAGAGATTTGCTAAAATCATATTATTGTAGCTGGACACTATCTCGAGTCCAAACCTTTCAATATCAGCTGCCAACGGCTTCTGGACAGTCAGCTGAGCTAATCCAACAGATTTCCTGCTTAGAGCATCAGCTACCACATTTGCTTTTCCTGGGTGATAGCTGATCGTACAGTCGTAATATTTAACCAGCTCCAACCATCGCCTCTGCCTCATATTCAATTCTTTCTGGGTAAGAAGTATTTCAAACTCTTGTGATATGTAAATATCTCACACTTCTCCCCATGTAGATAATGTCTCCATATCTTAAGGGCAAAGACAACAGTTGCCAGTTCCAAATCATGCGTTGGGTAATTCTTCTCGTGATCCTTCAGCTGTCTAGATGCATATGATATTACTTTACGATCCTGCATTAATACAGCTCCTAGTCCCAACTTAGAAGCATCGGTGTAAATTACAAATTTTCCTTCATCAGTTGGCATCGTCAACACAGGTGCTTCAATCAATGCTTGCTTCAGTTTGTCAAAACTGTTTTGACATTCAACTTTCCAGTTATATTTCACATGTTTTCTTGTTAACGTAGTTAAGGGAACAGCTATCTTGGAGAATCCTTGGATAAATCGCCTATAATATCCAGCTAAACCCAAGAAACTCCTTATCTCTGCAACATTCTTTGGTACTGGCCAGTCGCGAACAGCTTCTACTTTACTGGGTCGACTTCTATTCCATCCTTAGAAACTTATATGACCTAATAACGATACTTCTCCAACCAAAACTCGCATTTGCTGAATTTAGCAAACACTGCTTATCTTTCAAAATCTGGAGTAACTGTTCTTAAAATGTTGAACGTGCTCATATCTGGTCTTAGATACACTAAAATATCATCAATGAATACCTACTACAAATTGGTCCAAAAATGGTTGGAAGACCCTATTCATTAAATCCATAAAAGCTGATGGAGCATTCGTAAGTCCAAAGGGCATAACTAAGAATTCATAATGGCCATACCTAGTTCTGAAGGCTGTTTTATAAACATCAGATGCCTTAATCTTTAATTGATGGTATCCAGACCTCAAGTCGATCTTAGAAAATACTACTGACCCTCTCAACTGGTCGAACAGATCTTCTATCCTAGGTAATGGATACTTATTCTTAATCGTCAATTTATTCAGCTCCCGGTAATCTATACATAACCTCATACTTCCATCCTTTTTCTTAACAAATAAAACAGGGTCTCCCCAATGGGAAGTACTTGGTCTAATAAACCCCTTCTCCAACAGATCTTGTATCTGTTGTTTTAGTTCTTTCATTTCTGATGGAGCTAATCGATAGGGTGGTCTAGATACTGGAGCAGCTCCTGGAATTAAATCAATTGAAAATTCCAACACTCTATCTGGTGGCAATCCCTGGATATCTTCTGGAAAAACCTCAGGGAATTCATTTACTACCTATACGGCTGACTGTTGGGGTCTATCAGACGCTGCTAAGGATGATATATTTCGAGGAATTCTATTAACATGTTTGGCTAAAAACTAAAATGAATCTTTCCCTAGTGGGTTGACAGCTACTGCGCGTAGTTTAAAGTCAATTACTACCCCATACTTAGTTAGCCAATCTATTCCCAAAATAATATCAAATTCTGGCATCGGCAATAAAATTAAATCAGCAGTAATCTGATGCCCTTGAAGCTTAAGTTCTAAACTCCTAAAAAATTCGTGCGATACCAGCTTCTCTCCTGATGGTAACGATACACAATAGCCTATCAATACCTGCTCTGGCTGGATGGGCCATTTCTTAACAAACTCAGCAGAAATGAATGAATGTGTATCTCCTGAATCTATTAAAGCCAGAGAAGGAAATCCAGCTATCAAAATTTCACCTGTGACTACTGTCGATTCTGGATGGGCTTGATCAGCTGTCATTACATAGGCTCTGCTAGTCACCCGCTGCTTGAACTTTGGACAATATTTCAAAATATGCCCTGGCATCCCACATTTATAGCAGAAATTTTGTCCAAGTCTGCATTTTCCAGGATGGTGCTTGTGGCACTTAGGACATTCTGGCCTGTTATTACCAGCAGGAACAGAGCTAATAGGTTGAATCAGTAGAGGCTTTTGCTCCTGAGGCCCCTGCTGGTTCTTATTTTGCTACTTGAACGGCCTCTGGTCCTTCTGCTGAAAGGCTTGTCGCTTCTGCTGCCTTTCCTCATCAACATATTTCCAATATCTTTCAATTTGCAGGGCTCTATCCACTGCTTCTCTGTAGGTCCTTGGCACAGATAGCCTAACATTCATTTTGAACATCGGCTTCAATCCTTCCACGAAGTGACTCAGTTTCTCCTCTGGGTCACTTCCTATCAATGGCACAAAATAGCACCCTCTTTCGAACTTCCGCACATATTCCTGTACGGTTAAACTTCCTTGTTTGAGGGTAAAAAATTCCCTCTCCAATTCAGATCTCTTTCCAGCCGTGAAGTATTGCTCAAAGAATACTTGTTTAAAATCTGCCCAAGTAAGATTTAACAAATCCACAGACAATTTTTCTCATTCCCACCAAATCATCGCTTCCTCTCTTAGCATATAGATAGCGCACCTGGGCCTATCTAAATCAGACATCTGAAGGTACTAAAAAATAACCTCCATGGATTTGATCCAGCTTTCAGCAACTAGTGGATCAGTAGTACCACTAAATTCCTTGGGTCTCTGTCGACTGAACTTCTCTTCGGGATCATCATTTCTTGGTCCCCTGCTGCTGCTTGATTGGCCATTTCCTCTGTTATTTTGTTCTACTAGCAGCCTTAACAGTTGTGTGATATTAGCATTATTATCACTATCAGTTTCTTCTAATGGAATACTTCGTCTAGTTCTTCCTATTCCTGCCATTCTATATTCTATAGCCCGTAATCCACCACATACATATATCAGAACATGCTAAATAATTTAAAGACAATGCTCTGAAAATAAACTCACAACTTAGAGGAACAGACGATGAACTTTGATCCAGCTGATGGTGCGTGTGTTTATCTCAGGAACGTTGCTCTGATACCATGTTGTGATGCCTGAACCCACGGGAATCACGAGTTGGGGTAAATAAAAATTTTCGAATAAAAAGAAGGACTGAAAGACAATTTGTTATAAGCTGTATTTCTTATAACTTTGAAAGAAACTGAAAACATGAAAACAAAATCTAACAGACACTCAATTGCGCGCCAACTACTGGAAACATTTGCGGAAAAACAGACTTTATTATAAATTGCAATTGTGATTTACAACATCTGATATTCTATATAAATGTACAACTGTTGCAACTGATCTAATACAATACATTCTAAAACAAAACAACATCAGCTCTGACACGGAAAACGTTGGCCTTGGACAAACACACACCACCCAGCAGCTGATTCAAGTTTCACCTTCTGTCCGCTCCAACTGTCGCACCTGCACCATTTTAAAAGCTAATGAGCCTAGGGGCTCAGCAAGTAAAACCTGAATAATAACAAGTTCAAATGCGCATGTGGACATCTGATCAATACATAAGCTAAAGGAACATCAATGATCAATATCATTTTCTTTTGTAAACATTTCATAAACTTAGAGACAGGCGATAATAGCCCAATTCTCAACATCAATATCATTTTCATTAGATTTACGGCTCAGAAGCTCTCCTTAGGTCCGTGTTGCACCTGATCAAGTGAATACTGATATCAGCCTTAGCCTTTGGCTTCTTTGCGTTAGGGCAATCGACATATAGACGACTGCTCACCCTTCTCTTTATGGGAGGTCAACTGATAGCTGCTCACCTCACCCATTATAACCGTCTGTTGTCTTTGCCATAAATCTTAAAATAAGCTTGTGTTCCTTTAACATTCTTTTCTTTAAACTTTCCTTCTTAAAATCCTCGGGTTCCTTCATTTAAAACTCTTGCTTCCGCTTTTAAAATTTTACTGAGTATCGAATTCAGCTTTTGGAAATATATCTTTGAAATGAAACCAGTCGTAAGAGAAACCAGTCGCAATGAATAGGAACCAGCTGAAATGAATAGTAACCAGTCGCAAGATAGAAACCAGCTGAAATGAATAGTAACTATCTGTTGACAGCTACAACTTAAGGAAATGACGTCGTTAATTTGAACCAGTCGTAACAATAATCGCGAACAACACGACTTGGGGATAAGTGTAAAACGATGTCGTTGCTTTAAGAAGCTGACGTAAGAAAGTCTGATAATAAGAATAAACAGACGTAAGAATATCTGTTATCAGACATGACCACGAATAAATGAAACGATGTCGTTAACGCATCAACCAGCCGCAAGGAAAAGCGCTAACATACATGAAACCAGACGCAAGGATTTTCACTAAATAACCAGACGCAAGGAAAATACCAGTCGCAGTGAATAGTGCAACTGCTGATTTTACGAAAACAACGCAGCTGCTGAAATTTGACTTGATATTTGTACCATCAAAACAACAACTATGCTATCAGCTGTTGCCTATCAAACCAGACTTTATACTGATTCCACTAGCATCTACCGATTACATAGCTATCAAATTCTGATATTACCACTACTGAAAGGAAGAACATTCATAAACATTCTTGGATTAAACTCGAATCCCCAGTACTTTTAAAACATCATAAACTTTCTGGAAAACATTTGGAAGCATCAAAACATCATTTCGAATCCTTCTTTCTTTCCTTTTCATGTATAAATCATTTTAAACATGAACTTTAAACATACTGTAACATATAGGCAAGAAGACTCAGAAAACATCAATATATGCTTTAAATGGTGAGTCAAGAATCAGCTTTTACTTGCCTTAAACAAAGCTTTGCAACAGCAACCGATTTCTGCAGAAATCTTCTCCTTTAAGCAACGCACGAACTTCTCTTGTCAAATACTTTGAAGAATACTAAATATTTTCTTTGCAAATGATTAAGATCTTGCTTTCAAAACATGTTTTTATATGAAAGGGATTAGGGGCATGCTACTTGTGAAATTAAGCATGACACACTTATAAAATTTAGTAAAATTCCCTTCCTCTCATTTTAATTTGTAGAACACCAAACCTTTTTCCAAAGAAATCATTTGTCCTCCTTAAAGATATTTTCAATCCCTAAAAACTGTTCGTGCATCACCCTTGGAGTCATCCACCGAAACCAGCTGCGTTACATCTATTTTTCTGAAATCATTGAAATCAGACAATGCATAACATTTTCAACATGTCATTTTAAATCTATAAAATGAACAAAATGCATAATGTGGTCCTATGGATTTTTGGGGCGTTACAGTTGAGTTTCTGGGTCATGTTTTTTCAGCTGCATGTATTTCTGTGGATCCCAGTAAGGTAGAGGTTGTTGTTAACTGGGAGCGCCCCAAGAATGTTGCTGAGATTCGTAGTTTCTTGGGTTTGGCTGGCTATTATAGGCATTTTATAGAGGGATTCTCTAGTATAGCTAAGCCGATGACGCAGTTGACTCAGAAAGACAAGAGGTTTGTTTGGACTTAGCAGTGTGAGAACAATTTTCTGTTGCTCAAAGAGAAGGTAACTTCTGCACCTGTGTTAGCTTTTCCGTGTGGTTCAGGTGGTTTTGTAGTTTGTGCTGATGCTTCCTTGAATAGATTGGGTTGTGTGTTGATGCAGAATGGTCGAGTCATTGCATATGCCTCTCGTCAATTGAGACCGCATGAGACTCGTTACCCAGTTCATGATTTGGAGTTGGCAGCAGTGGTCTTTGCCTTGAAGATTTGGCGCCACTATCTGTATGGCGAGCATTTTTTGGTGTATTCAGACCACAAGAGCCTTCAGTATCTGTTTTCTCAGTCGGATTTGAACATGAGGCAGCGTAGATGGATGGAGCTGCTTAAGGATTTTGATTGTGAGATCCAATATCAGCCTGGGAAGATGAATGTAGTTGCTGATGCATTGAGCAGAAAGGCTCAAGTGGCGATGCTGGCTTCGTTGCAGATTTCGAAGGTCCATGAGCATCTAAGCACTACTGGTTGGCGGTTAGCTGAGGATTTTGTTGTGGTGTCTTCTTTTCAAGTTGAGACACAGATGTTGTGAGTGTTAGAGCAGCTCAAAGGACCGATCCATCTATCCATGAGTTGAAGCTGAAGGTGAGATCTGGACAGTTGGAAGACTATTCTGTCTCGTCTGATGGTTGTTTGAGGTTTCGTGGCAGGTTTGTTGTGCCAAATCTGGTTGATCTGAAGGAAGAGATCTTAAGAGAAGCGCAATGTAGTAGACACAGTGTCCATCCTGGTGCAAGGAAGATGTATCATGCCTTGAAACAGCATTATTGGTGGGCAGGTCTGAAGAGTGATGTTGCTGATTTTGTAGCCCGATGTTTGAATTGTCAGCAAGTCAAGGCTGAAAGGATGAGACCTGGTGGTTTGTTGCAGAGTTTGGAAGTGCCCCAATGGAATTGGGATTACATAGCAATGGATTTTGTGACCCATTTGCCTCGTTCCAGCTGAGGTTATGATGCTGTGTGGGTGGTTATCGATAGGTTGTCGAAGTCTGCGCACTTCATTCCCTACAACATGATGTTTTCTTTGAAGAAGATGGCGAACATAGAATTTGTAGTACGTTTGGATGGTGTGCCAGTTTCTATTGTTTCCGATCATGATCCGAGGTTAACTTCCAAGTTTTGGAAGAGTTTGCAAACAGCTTTGGATACTAGATTGGATATGAGCACAACGTATCATCCCCAGACAGATGGCCAATCTGGGAGAACTATCCAGATTTTAGAGGATATGTTGAGAGCTGTTGTAATGGATTTTAGTGGTAGCTGGCAAGACTCGTTGTCTTTGGTTGAGTTTTCTTACAATAATAGCTATTAGGTCACGATTGGTATGGCTCCTTTTGAGGCTTTGTATGGCAGGAAGTGTAGATCGCCTGTGTGTTGGGAAGAAGTGGGGGAGAAGCAGCTGTCTTCTCCAGAATTTGTGCAGCAGATGAGAGATCAAGTGGATCTGATTCGCCAGCGAATGCACAGGATCGCCAAGCCAGTTATGCGAATAAGAGGCGTAGGCCTTTGGAATTTCAGGTTGGTGATCTGGATTTCCTGAAAGTTTCTCCTTTTCGCAGTGTTATGAGATTTGGTCTCAAGGGAAAATTAGCTCCTCGTTATGTTGGACCATATGAGATCTTAGAAAGGATTGGCCCTTTGGCATATCGGCTGTTGTTGCCACCAGATTTGTCCTCCCTACATGATGTTTTTCATGTGTCTATGTTGAGGAAGTATGAGCCAGATCCGTCGCATGTGTTGAGATCTGACGAGGTGGAGCTAGATCAGACTTTAAGTTATGTGGAATATCCCTTGAAGATCTTGGATAGAAAAGAGAAACAGCTGAGGATTAAAACAATTCCTTTGGTGATGGTTCAGTGGAGCAAACATGGTAGAGAGGAAGCTACTTGGGAACTGGAAGAAAAGATGCAGCGTGAGTGGCCGCATCTGTTTGAGTAAGTGTGGTATCAGATTCCAGTAGTTGGTTTCCGATTGTTTCCAAGTAGATGTTTGCTTATGGTTGTTTTCCCAGTTATCTTGAACTCTTGATCTAGAGTTGTTTGATTTCGAGGATGAAATCCTGTTTTAGTGGGGGAGAGATGTGTGACCCAAAAGTTTAGAAAGATTAATTGAGTTAATTAATCGGGTTTAACATAGACCAGATTTGGTTTGAACAGATCTGGGATGAGCCAGCTTTGAGTTGGTATGCTTGGTTAGTTATCGGGTCCATATGTCCTTCAAACAGATCTTGAGAGTTGGATAATTTCCATGGGAACTGATCAGATGTGAGTGTTGGTCAGCGCTGGGTGATCGTGCTCAGTTGTGGTGATGAGATCTGGTATCGTTGGCGTCCAAATGTGAGACAGTGTGTTTTCTATAGCGAGTAGCTATACTACGTCGTTTGGATTAGTTGGAACGACAGCAATTTGGCTTACCGGGGAGACTCAGATTTCAGTAGCGTTGGTATTCAGATTTCGGTGGGATATGACTGTTTGCGATGCGATGCGATGCTGTTTAGAATTTCAGATTCGAGTAGCGAGTGACATGTCCATATGCGAGAGTGGACTCTGTGCGACGTCGTTTGGGTAAGTCAGGATCTGTTTTGACGTAGAGTCAGATCTGATGTGATATTCAGATCCGAGTGGGAAAACAGTTTTGAGACTTAACTGTCGGTTGGTTCTGTTCTTCATATTTGAGCAGATTTGACCTTTTAAATAGTGGACTTCGCCTTCGTTCTTTATTATTCAGCGTCGACACTTAGAATATTTCCCGATAGCGAATACTGTCGCGATACCCTAGTTACTGTTCATCGAACCTTATCTTCTTCGATTGCCGACGGTTGATAGCTCCGATTGAAGTAAGAATAGTAGCGCTGGACTCCTCTTGCTAAGACGCTTCGTTTGGTACAGCTTTTGGAAGCTTGCGCCAAGCTTGGAGAGGTTGCGAGACATCTCCCTTCTGTAGTCTGTTAGCATAAGCGTCGGATTTGCTTCTGCCTTTTAGGTAGCTTGTTGGGTAAGTGTTAAGATCCTACCTTGTGCTTTGTTTAGAGCCTTCTGTTGTGTTAGAAGGGTAGGACAGGTTTGGTTGAGCTCGTAGCTCCCAATTCGTAGTTTCTGTGCTACTGTCCCTGAGCTAGTATCTGTGTTTGGCTTAGCAGGTGTGAGATCTGTGTTGCTCGGGACTGTCTTGTGGTAATTGTAGCTCAGAAGACTTGAGGTACGGATGTGAGCTTGTTTTACAGCTTTGGATTGAGCATGGGTGATTATGCTTGCTGCTGTGTATGCTTTGCATCATAGTATATGTTATGTGTTGGATATTTATCTGTTGCATACACGCATTTGTCATATTGAGCTCAAATTTGTTTAAGCCGTGCTTTGTTATCTTGATCTGTGCGTACCAGGATGCTTGTTAGAGGCCGAGCGGGTAACTCCCGTAACCCTCATCTCCCTGCTGGGATCTGTTAGCCACTATGAGCGAAGTGGGTAGCTCCCACACCTCATGAGTTGGGCAACACCAGGTTGAGCTGTGTTTTGCATCTGGTGCCGTGTGTTGAGACGAGTGGGTAGCTCCCATATACACACACACCCCGTGGCCACTGTTATTCAGTTGTATCTGTCTTTGATCAGCTTTGAGTTGCCTTCAATATTCTGGCTCCCTTCCATTGGTTGTAGCCTGCTGTTTGTACTCAGTTTTTCATGCATAGTATTTGCATATTATCTGTTTCTTTCCGTTAGCTGTTTTATGCTGCTCTCCGTACTGGGGTTTGACCCCGTGTCCCTCTGGGGCTAGTGTTTGTTTGCCTGTGCGTGTTTTCAGGTTTTCATGGTTACTCAGCTGGTCGTGGAGTTGACCCAGCTGGAGGTGCCCCAGGAGGTGGTTAGAGTGTCCCTTAGCGTGTAGCATATATGTATCAATACTGTTAGCCGGGGGATGCCCTGTGCTTTATTGTATTCAGTTGTAGTGTTGCTGATTGGTACTTGATGCATGCTGTACTATTGTACTGTGGCTTTTTTCCGTGTGTATTCCTTTGTAAACTGGGATATTTTGAGTATTGCAGTATTTTAAATTATATTTTTATCAGTCAGGCCAAAAGCGAAAATTTAGCCACTATTTTGAATGCTTCCGCTACTGTTTGCGTGGTTAAACTCTGTGATTGTGCACGAGGCCTGACAACTTCAAGTCCTACACTTCACTTCTTCATCTAGGACTCTTGGGGGGGGGGGGGATTACTATTCGTACCACTATTAATTTCCATCTCGGGACCCGAGGAAAGAGCTCCTCTTAAACATCTTGGCCATCACCTCTTGGAGGAAGACCTCTGCTCTTCCAGGAAGACCTCCTGCAGGAAGACCTCAGCTTTTCTGGGAAGACCTTTTGCAGGAAGACCTTCTGACCCGAGGAAGCCCTCACCTCTTGCAGGAAGACCTCTTGACCCGAGAGTGCACCTCGGGATCTCGAGGTGTGACGAGTCTGCACGAGCACCGGTCTATCGACATGACCTCAAGGCAAGAGGTCTGCTATGATAGTGACATATCACAACAACTTGGCCCTTTTGAATAACTCATTATTAGTGCACTGACAAAGCTTCAAGACCCATCCCTGCGTACAAGTGGTGGGATAGCGTACACGTGATACCTGCTAAGTCCATGCCTGCTCATGATTACTCAGGTAGTACACACGCAACTCCTTGGCTCTCCTATAAACACCCAGGTATTTCTCATTTTTCAGCACACATTCAGCAGACTCATTCCCTACATTATCTATATACTCTCGATCACCCAAGCTGACGTAAGAATCGGAGGGCCTTGATTGGGATGGCTTCCGACGCCCTTTGACCCGTGTATGTGGTCGTAGGTCATTGCAGGAAGGACGTCCAGCTCATCCCCCGAGGACAGACCTCCAGACCTCCAGATCTCCCTTAACTCATCCCCCGAGGAAAGATCTCCAGACCTCCCGACTTGATGGTCTGACGTGATGGTAGCTCATTGACTGGACAAAATTCGGTTATATTATATATATATTTTTTCGTAATAAAAGTTACAATATTATAAAATTAAAGTGCACATGTAATATATTCATCTGTATGCAATTTCAGTTGGATACCACGTCCTTGATTAAACATTTTCATTGTACTCACAAATGTGACGGACCACTTTCCGTATCTTTGTGTTTCCTATTGAACTCATTACACGAACATAAGTTACCACATTTAATGCATGCAAAAATATAATGTTTCTCCAAAAGAGGTAAATGCCGTATCATTTCTCGAGTATTCATGGTTACATGCAAGCATACGGACAATACAATAATACAGCCTCATGAGTCATGACGACATCACATATAAGATATTCGAACATAAATAGGATACAAGATACACAAAATAGAAATGTGTATGCATAGATGTAAGTGTAGATTCTTACCACAAAGGTGTCACCAATGTTGACAACAAAGGCGTCGGGGCGAGGGCGAATGGCTCGCCATTTGTTGTCCGAATAGATTTCGAGTCCTCCAACCTGGTCTTGGTGAAGTATGGTTAAGGAATTGGGATCAAAATGAGGTCCGGTGCCAAAAGTGAGGCCAGCTTTCTTGCAAGGTGGATAGTTATTTCCTCTCATTATGGAGACACCGTCTTCGAAAACCCGGGGAAAATTGAACCGATCCACTCCCAAGCTGATTGCCAAGATTTCAAATATGATGAAGGACAAGTTTTTCATTGCTTCACAGTACTCTTGATAAACAATCCTGAGTAAGAAGAGGAAACTAGTACATATTGATGAACTTTCTTACATATGTAACTAGATTTGAGGTAGACATATATATATATATGTTTATGTGTGGATGAGAATTGAAAATTACCCGGCTTCTTCGCATTCTTCTCCCATGACAGATCTGATGTAGTCAACCACATCAAGTCCTTGGTCATGCTCATGTGCATAAGTAAAGGAAAATGTCTCTTTCCACGGCAGTTTCGATGAAAATCGATTGGCGTGAGCTCCGGAATACCCACAAAGATCGCCTGGTTTTCTCTTCAGAGCAAGCTTTTTGCTCAAAGGGAGCTTGAAGAAGGCGTCCATACGGTCGTAAGCGTTGCGGACTGCACTTGCACCTACACCGTGGTTTATAACTTGAAAGAAGCCATGGCTTAAACAAGCAATCCTTACATGTTTTGCAGCAAGATTTATTGCTTCCAAATCACCATTGAAGAAGCCCTTCAAATCTATTGGTTGCTCTTGGAGCTCATCTTGTGCGACATAGGCCAAGTCCTCATGTGACCAAAGGAATTGTGTTGGGAAGTTTTCTTGTTTTTCAGTAATGGATGTGTCGAAAATAAGAACCCCTTTTTCTCTCTGTTGGCTTTGTGGCTTGATGAGGGATGAAGATTGAGAGTTGAGGCACTTGAATCCATTTGGATTTGGTGTAATGTATTCTGAGGGATTTGGCAATGTGAGAAAGACAATATTTATAGAGCAATAGGTAGTAGTGTTTTTTCCATTTTTACTTGCGATTGGGTGGTGAAAAACTTTGGTTATGTTGTATCATACAGGGAGGCATATATGCGTAGGTTGAGAGTGGGAGGAGTAAAAAAGGTTTTCTATTTTTCGGTGAGGTAGTATTGAAATTTTGAAATACTTAAAGAAACAATATATATATATATATATATATATATATATATATATATATATGTGTGTGTGTGTGTGTGTGTGTATAACGTCATATATATTTAAGCAAACATATAAAGGGCAAATTACGTTTTGGATCAGTAACTTGTCTTATTTTCGATTTTGATCAAAGTATTAAATCTTTGGTTGTAGTATAATACTTTTATTTCTTTAATCATATTTTGTTGGAATACTAAAAGTTACCGAAAAATATTAATCTTGTTTGGGAAAATATATATAGACATGACATATGAAATTCCTGGTATGACGTTGGAAATAATGATATTCTTGGTCATGTTATCAATTTGATCAATAACCCAAAACTGGAAGTTAGTATACAAACTAGTGGGTGCGTGAACAGTTCACGCTCTAAATTGTCGAACAACGGTTCACTAACTGTGATTGGTCGAGACGAGGAAAGTTCTCTTTCCGCAAGACGAAATTGTCCGAGTATAATGCTCTCGTTGCGGCAGCCGTCCTTAAGATATAATGACCTACGAATTACGAAGTGTAGCACCACACTGAGTAATTCCGACGACAAAATAAATATTTTGAACTTTGTTTTTGAGTAGGGAACTGTACGCAGGGAAAACAGAGGGCAAATACAGTGCAAATGGAAACATGAGAATGCAGAATCAATTGAATCTCGGATGCCTAAACTGCCTGTATTTATAAGGGTTGGTCGGGTTGGTCGGTTGCCTTGAACGGACGCATGCTATTCCGAACAGTTGCACTGCTTTCGAACAGTTACACTGCTTCTAAAAATTATACTTTTTTGAACAGTTGCACCGTTTCATGAGATATACGAAGCGTGAACGGTTGTACTGTTTCGAAAGTACCGATTTAGTGTACACAGACCAGCACGTCTGCCCTGATCAGCTCGGAGCTTTGGACCAGATCATGCAAATCAGCACGGAGACCCTCCCCTCAGCGCAAGTCGTCACAGCTCGCGATGGTCAACTCAGCTCGCGACGGTCAACTCAGCTCGCAATGATCAACTCAGCTCACGGCGATCAACGCAGCTCACGACGGTCAACTCAACTCGTGATGGTCAACTTAGCTCGCAGCCGTCAACTCAGCTTGGAACCAGAACAGCTTGCGACCTGAAATAGCCGACATTAAACAGCTTGCAACCAGACCGCTTGCGATCTGACCTCTTTCATTCACATTTCCCAACAATCCCCCACATGAATGAAATCAATTCACATGTTCTGACTCGTTTGAAAGTTCTTTGCAAAATATTATTCATAGGTATCTTTTGGCCTTGAACCTTCCTTAGTAATATACCATCGGATTTACTAGTTAGGTAGTGACGTGATATATTGAACTAGCCAACCGTTTGTATAAATCAAGATAATGGTACGTACACAATACTAACTCTAACATATTTTGTTCTCATTGTTGTGTCCTTTTCAGCCCTGTACCATATCTTAGATTCATAAGTGTTTTTCCATTTGAAGCGGCCATTACTTCTCACTTATATAGGTGATCTCCTATCGAGGGTATCCTGCCATACCCTACCTAGGTATAGGAATCATTAAAACCAAGCTAACTTTACCACATGTTGTAGGTATGTCTTACTTGGATTTTATTGAGACTTTACATGTTCCAAGTATTGGAACTAATGTTTCTAACTTAGTTGTCCCTTTGAGCCAAGGTCTTGGGATCTCCAATTCTCAATGTTGGTCCCGAAAATGGGGGTTGTTCGTGTGCTCTGCCACAACTCACGTAGACTCTCACACAGCCCAAGTACCAACCCCGTGAGTTACGTGCATTTTGAAATTTTAACTGTTTCAAAAACCAGTGTTGGATCTGTGTTTACAGATCAGCTTATTGTAACAATTGACAGTGGAGCTATATTCATCTTTGAAGAATCTCTTCCCAGTTGTGTGAGATTTTATTTTCGAGAGTTGTGCTTACATTGTAAAATCTCACACACACAGAGATTGACTCACACATATACGAGAGATTTGCGAAACAGTACAGTGAGTGAATCACAAACCAAACACCAAATATGAGTCTTGCACAAAGACGTTAAACTCTATGTATGTAGCCTTTCTCACTGAGGCATAAAAGAAGTGATTGAGTGAACACAGCTGAGAGCTGGTGTAGATTCTTGGAGTTCAGATTTGGACAGTGGATAAGTCCCAAATCTGATTGGGTCTTTGGATCAAATCATCTAGTAGATGTCTTTCAGATTTGGAAGAAGGGGAGACGTAGGATTTGAGATCCAAACTTCCAGAAACAAATCAATGTTTGTTTACTTACAGCTTTATGCGTTAAAAGAATTCTGCATAGCATATTTCGTGAAATCTGTTGATTGAGCTTTCGATTTTCAGAGACCAGTTCGGGTTGTTTTCCGCATGATTTTAATCATATCCGATCTGTTTCTCGGTGCACATTCTTTCAAGAACATTGAGATATTGCAGCTCAGTTTTTTTTACAGACCAGATCTCGTGAGATCTTGTACCAGATTTGAGTGTCGCTCAGATCTAAAACCTTGCTGTTTTTCAAATAATTTTAAACAGGCATGGTTTTTGTTGCAAATTGATCCTAACAACCAGCACGCAATAGGTAACTGTATCACGTATATGCATAACCAGCTTAGCGCTAAGCCAGTGCAATGCCTGAGACTGGTTCTAGCTGGTAGTTCTTTACCAGCTCGATAAAAGAACGTGCGATCTGGTTATATACCTTCTTAAGCTGCAATAGCTTAGTGTTCTTGAATTTAAGTGCACCGAGATACAGATGGAGTAATGAAGTTAAATCATGCGGAAATAACTCAACCTGAACTCTTATATTCGAAAGCTTTTAAACAGTTTTAAGCGTAATAAACAAACATGCAATGCGTATGTATGAATGAGGAAAGCAGTAAAGGAAATACGCTGAGGTTTGTTTATGGAAGTTCGGAGCAAACTCTCCTACATCTCCCATTCTTCCACAATCGGGAAGGATTCCACTAGAAGGCTTTGATTGCAGCGACCACAACCCACTCCTACGACCCCCAGCCGCAAGAACTCCTAGCAACACCACTGCACACTAAGCCCGTAAGCTGTGTGTCTAACAACACTTATTTAGCGCCTCAGTGAGAAAGGCTACACACATTTCTTTAACGTCTCAGTGTGAAAGACAACTAGACTTGTTTAACGTATCTGTCCAAAGACTACAATGGAGAGTTTTCAATTGATTCACTCATTTTTCTTTTTCGCTCAATTCTCGAATATATGAGTCAATCGTGTGTGAGATTACAATGTATACTTAATCTCTCAAGGATAAAATCTCACACACTGGTAAGTGCTCCTGTTCGAGCTGGTTTTTTCCAATGTCTTCCCAGAGCTTGTGTTGTGCGATCTTATATGTTTATAATTTGGTTCGCACAAAACTTCGCTCTTTTTGCACTATTCTTTTCTTTTTGTGCGCCTTTTACTCTCTCCTTGTCTTCCTTCCTTTTTCGCTTGTGCTCTGCTCTTGTTATTTATAGCCTGATGCGGAGTTATATCCGTTGGACACAAAGTATTAGCCGTTGAAAGTCTTCTGATATTTTTGTACTTTGCGTCCTTTGTCCATAAATGCGTTTCAGGCTTTTCTTCACTTTAGGCACGTGTGAACACTGTACTTTGAGAAGACAATACAAGCAAGTCGATTTGAATATTGAAAAGCATTCTGTGTATAGTCTTGTATTCAAATCTCTTTCCTCGTAGATTTGATAGTATCTGTCATGCTATCTGAGCTGGTTTGACTTTAACCAGCTTGCCATCTTTTCTCCGTTCCGGTTTGAACTGAGCTGGTCTTGTCCTCGAGCTGGTTGCTTCATCGATCTGTTCAACGCTCTCTTCTTCTCCTCTCGTTTGCAACCGCTCTTGAGCTGATCTTCGTCATCTTCAGATCTTCGATTTCCTCTATCTAGCAATGTTCTTTACCATTTTATGACTGTTCATGAATTTGCTAGATAGAGTCCCTCCTTCCTTTATCTGCTCCCGAACAGCTGTACAACTGGTTTGACCTTAACCGGCTGGTATCTAACCTGCCCTCTTTATCTCGGCAGATTATTCATTTGAGCTGTTCTCCAAGCTGGTATGCTTCAGAGTTCTTCTGGATGAATGCTGAGCTGTGGCAGTGTGACCATACAGCTCGCATCTACCCATACCAGCTTGGCTCAATTGAGGCTGATCGAGTACCCCTTTCATACGGATTCTTCTTCTGCTCCAATAGTGGGGGTTACCTCGATCTCGATTAGCCTCTCACTAAAACAGCTCCACTCTGCACTTGAACACGACACTTGTACTCTGCACTTGATCTGCGCTTGAGCCGTTCTGCACTTCATCGCATCCCACTGCGCTTGAACTCTGCTCTTCTGCTTCATCAAGCTGGTGAACCAGCTTGATGCTTCCTGCGCTCTGGATACCTGCAGACCCTGCAAACCATCGTATGTTGGACCAGCTCTGGCGTCCCCTCACCGTTCCAACTTAGATGTTCTTTGCTTGATCAGCTTGGGCGTCCCCTTACTGTTCCAGTTTGAACATCTCCCTATTTCTTCAATCAAGTGAACTGCACATATCACAAAATCCGTTTGCCAAATATAAGCAGGTTTTGTGTTAATCAAAACTTAGATTCTGAACTGTAGAAACAGATCCAACACTCAAGGTTGGATTACCGCTATAAACATTTTATTTTTTGGGTTTTAATCTCATTCCTCTCATCATTTTGTACAATTGATCTCTTTTTATACCTTTAGTAAACGGATCCGCTATGTTTTGCTTTGATCTTATGTAGTCAACCAAAATAACCCCATTAGAGATCAATTGTCTAATGGTATTGAGTCTTCGACGAATATGTCGAGACCTACCATTGTGCATACCTCTTTGTGCTCTTCCTATTGTTGATGGACTATCACAATGAATTAAAATAGAAGCTGCGAAAACCTAGAAATTTGGCCCACGGAAAAAAAAACTCATCTCATGGAGGTCAACTCAGATTTGGTAAAGTCAACTCAGCTCACGGATGGTCAACTCAGATTTGGTAATGTCAACTTAGCTTACGGATGGTCAACTCAGCTTTGGTAAAGTCAACTCAGCTCACGGATGGTCAACCCAGATCACGCATGGTCAACTCAGCTGACAGTGGTCAGAACAGATCACGCACACAGATCACACGTACGGATCAGCTCACGAACTGCTACACACGTTACAAATCAGATTGCATTTGGAAAGCCAACCAATCGTAACTGTCGATTTAGAGAGATTAAATGCCCTTATAACAGCCAGATTAATGGCTATCAAAGCAGGAATTCATGTCTGTAATAGCTGACCTTTGAACTCCCTATTTCTACACCTATAAATACCTTACTGTGGCATCAAGTAGACCCACACTCATTCAAAAAATTCTCAGTAAAATACCAGTAAGCT
Organism: Dorcoceras hygrometricum; assembly: GCA_001598015.1. Taxonomy (NCBI): domain Eukaryota; kingdom Viridiplantae; phylum Streptophyta; class Magnoliopsida; order Lamiales; family Gesneriaceae; genus Dorcoceras; species Dorcoceras hygrometricum. The sequence continues at coordinate 41,339 of KQ986750.1, forward strand.
CCCACGTTGAAACCCTGCTCGAGCTGCATCACAGTGCTGTGCGAAGTTCACCATATTTCGTATACCAGATCTGTGCTGAATACTGTTTCTGCCACCTTGAACCAAAAACTTCAGGAGACTGTAAGTGGGCTTTTTCAAGTATATTCGTTTGAAATAAAATATATGGAATTCATGCTATATTTTGTATTGAATTATCATTTGAGTTTTCGTTTTGTGTCAAATCATTCTATGATCTATGCTCTATTTTAGCACTGTTATTTCTATAACAATATGGATCTACGAAATATTCCGCACTCTGAGTTACTGTGTGTAACTATGGCCTCGACCCCTTAGAGGAGTAAAATTATGGATTGATCAGTAAACCATAGAAACGAAGTAATTAACAGTGCTACCTGCTCTCTGTTATATGCTCTTCTATGTTCTGATGATCTAATTCAGTATATATATACGTATATTTTGTTATGCTCGAATGATTCCCCGACTTGCTGCGTGTTTTCCCAAACACTCACCCCTTACTTATCCCACCCAGATAAGACCGAAGAACAGGTTGAAGAGGACGAACAAGAGATGTTTTGGGGCTGGTGAAAACTTAGTATAGGTTAATGAAATTTTTGCTTCCGCAAACTTTTATTTTTTGTTGTAAAGACGATATTTTGATTATATAAAAGACTGGTGTTGAGCTATACTATGAGGCTTAATTTTTTACAATTTTATAATTGTTTAACATTGCGGATGTCCCGAGTCTCGGTCTCGGGGCGTGACATTTTAGTGGTATCAGAGTCACCAAGTTCATAATCCAGCTGGAAAACCAAGTATGAGATTTTGCAAGGTTCGGGACGAACTTGCATATTTTCGCATGAGACTAGTGCTAACCCTTTCGAAATGGCCAACGAGTAATACTCACCACTATGTTGTGACATAACCCGCTTTTTGGCCAAATTCCTTCGTTTAAGCCTCCGAATTCGCGTTTTTGCTATTTATGAAAAGTTTTAAAACTTCTATAAATTCCCATACGGAACTCCGATTTCAGTTCTGTTAGCTATTCTGTGATTCCTATGACTCAAATTCGTAGTCTATGGAATAATCTCACAAAGTTCTATATTTGGAAATTTTTTTCGAAATACTATTCCGATTATTATTCAATGTCCTAAGCCTTTCCAAATTTCTTTTTCTTGGAAATGGCTCCCTTTGCTCCCCGTACCCATGATGCTGCTGCCATTCGCATGAAGCAAATTGTCATCGGCAACCAAAGCCGTACGATTAGACGTCTTAGAGCCAAACTAGCAACCGAGAGACGAGGTCAGCTGTTACAAAGGAAGGATTGGAAAATAAGTTATCCAGCGTGGAAAGAGAATTACAACTCCAGAGATGTGATAACCATAGTCTTTGAAATATGGTGACCCTGTACCATAAAGACGTCGATCGCCGTATCTCTCAGATGGTTGAAGCTAAGAAGGAGCATAAGAGTAACCAAGTAGCCTTAGAAGCCTCGCACACGACCATTGCTGGACTCAATGAAATAGGCCTTTGCATGTCAAAGAAAATTGAAAGGATGAAGGCAAAGAAACAACAGGCTAGAGAGAGCAATTTGGAGTGCCATCAAAAGTGACAGGTTCGTATCCAACAGACTGAAAGTACGATCCAAGAGCAACAGCTAACCATCGAAACCCTGATGCAAGAAAATACTAACCTACTCCAAACAATCCAAGGCCTGCAAGAGGACAACATTCGATGATGAATGGGATGAAGACCCAGAAGAATAAGGGCTTGAGGGAATTCCTGTAGGCGAGGGAGAGATTGTTGATGAATAGAAATACGTTTTACCTTTTGAATAAACATTGAACTCAATTCATCTTTCTATCAAAAAAAATTGAATTTCTTATCCCTTCGTGTTGAAGTATTCTCGACTATTTCGCAATTATACGCATCCATTCTTAGTGAAAGCTTTCCAATGGCAGAATATGACAGGCAACCGGAGAAGTGACAGTAACAATGGAGGTGAAGGATCCTCCAATTCAGGAGCTGGTCTTAGTAGAGAAGACCTGATGGCAATCGCTACCATAGTTGCCACGACTCTCCAAGGGTTGGTCAATACCAACAATAGCCAAGCTCCTCCTCCTATCCCTCCACCTCATGGGACTAAGTACTACTATAAGTCCCTTCGCAAGAACAGAGCCCCACTTTCAATGGGAACAATGACAACGAAGTTGCCCAGACCTGGTTGAAAAAAATTGAAACGCAAGTTCAACTATTGGAAGTCCCAGACGCGTCAAAAATAGATGTTGTAGCACCACTCCTAGATGGAAAAGCTTGAAAATGGTGGGAAGCAGTCTCGCCAACCATGACTGCAACTGGACATATCACGTGGCAAAGATTTCGGGAAGCATTCTTGAGACATTACTTCTATAACGCCTAGAAATTCCTGAATGCGTAGAAATGAGTGCATGACTAGGGAAAAAATAATTTTAGATGATTATATGTCATTTTATGTGATTTATTTATGATTTTATGTTGCATGGTATGCATGTCATGTTTTCATTCTGTTTGAGTTACGGACGTGTGGACGAGACTAGAGACGATCGAAATGAAAATTATTTGATATTTTTAAGTCTTAGATTTTTAAGAATGAATTTATTATTTTTAAGCAGCAATTTTAAAAAATTGGGGCTTTTATTATTATTTCTGAGGGGAACCCCTTTTTCGTCTATACGGGCTGTTTTATTGAACTTTATTGTATTTTAAAATATGGGGAGGCCTTTATTTCGAAAATTAGAGGTTTTAAAAGCATGTATTAGAGTTTTGATTAACATGGTAACTTAGTGGAGTGATAGAATAGTAAAAATCCATCTAATTTTCTTAATTAAATCTTAGGGGTCATTTTAGTCACCCACATTATTTCAAAACACAATTGTTTGCAAAACCTAGCATCCTCCACTCCAACATAGTCGTCCCCTCCCCCTCCCAAAGCAGCCCCATCGGTTTTCTTCATATTTTGGTGATCCAAGGCGGTTTTGGTCCCGATCTCACGTCATACACGTCGGTAACTCGCAGATCTCTTCTTTCTCCAAGCCAGACATGTTATATCTCTCATTTTCTCATCATTTAAACCATAGTATACTGTTTTTTTAAAAGGATGTACATGATTTTTATGTATTTTGATTTGATCTATGTTCAAGGTTTGAGATCCATGCTTGCATCAGGTTTTTCAACATGTGTTTGATTCGTTCTTGATATGCTTCGGTCATGGGCGGTTCATGGGGCTAGTTTTTGGTCCAAGGGTTGTCCAGGTATTTATTTCATCGAGTTAGGATCATGTAGGCCCAAACAAGAAGCGATTTGGTCAAGGAATGAATTAGTTACGAATTTTATGATCAGCAAGTATCCTGGCTTATCGTCTGTGCACGACATTATAGTTTTTGGGGTTGGGTAAGTCACTCTATATGGTCTGAGTGGTAAAGGGTGATTTCAGGAAATATCTCATTGAGTTAGGGTCACGTAGGTCCAAACGGAAAGCGATTTGGTCGAGTAAAGAATTAGTTATGATTCTTTATAGATTTAAGCAACTCAGTAGCACATGTTATTTGAAATATTTATATGCTCTGATATGTTTAAAGTGTTCTGTTTTGCGGATTTCGTCTGATGCAAAATTTTGAAGTTTAAAAATGATTTGAGCTCATTTTGTAAAAGATAGGGAGAGTGGCGTCACTGTCTTTTATAATTTTGAGCAAATGCATCAGCCTTTGTTTTTCAAAATCATATAATGTTGCATATGGTTCTTCCCAAAGCAGTTTTGTTTTTCAAGGTAAAACTCCTGCTGTTATGTTGTAACAGTGTAGGGAGAGCTTTTGTTTTCAAATGGGAAGACCAGCAGATTCGAACTCTTTTTGATTCCCACAAAAAGGGAGAGAATTGTTAGAACATGCATTGTTCATTTAAGGTTTTGTGTAAATCAAAAAGGGAGAGATTGTTGGATCTGTTTTTGACAGATCCTAATTATGTTTTGAATTACACAAAACCTATTATTGTGTTTCTAACAATTCTAATTGAGTGTACAGATTATAGCTAACAAAGAAGACGATCAGCAGCAGCTATTTCTGTCCAGCAGTTGGTTCGCTATATTATCAATCAGCAGATAGTTTGGTGTTCATGGAATCAGCAGTTGAATTAGCGATGGAGACGTCCAGAGTTGATTTAGTTGTTTGGTAATCAGGCAGAGGCCAAGAAATCAGCTGGAGCATGATAATCCAGCTGAAACGATAACAACCAGCTGAAGAGCTAATGTGCGAAGCGAACCAGCTGGACTATGTATTAAGAAGCTTGCTGAAGAAGAAGAAGATTCAAGTTATAAGTACTGCTGACGAATCTGTTAGCAGTCGCAAAGATATAAGTACTGTTGATGAATCTATCAACAGTCGCTATCCAAGAAGCAAGAAGAAGAAGATTTCATTTATAAGTACTGTTGATGAATCTATCGACAGTCACAATTCAAGAAGAAGCAGAAGCGTAGAAGGAGCTGGAACGAAGAAGTTCAGCAGGAAGCTACAGTTGAAGATTCAGCAGATGAGAAGAGTTGCGCTCTATTTGGAATGAGCTGTGATGACATCAGCCTTGATGTCATCACAATCAGCAGATGAAGAGAAGCGCAAACGCTGAAGCGACGTCGTATTGAGAATCAGCAGATGAAGCGAAGCGCGAGAGAGGATGCGACGTCGTGTTGGTATTCAGCAGATGGATTATTGGTGATGACGTCATCAGTGACGTCATCCAGTTGCAAGATTCAGCAGGTAGCTTGCATTCCAGACGCAAGAGGAAGCGACGTCGTAAAAGAGATCCAGTCGCAAGCTACAGTGCAATCAGCAGATGCTATTGGAGTTAGCGAGAGCAAAACGATGTCGTTTACATAAGTTGATACGACAGTGTTTTGCTATTGCAATAATAATTCAGCAGGTAGACTTTGCGTTGTTATTTCAGCAGACGAAGCTACAGTGATCCAGTCGCAACGCAAAGATAT